>ML412312.1:109466-186214 GCA_005239525.1 Nicotiana knightiana | reverse complement strand
TATTGCAATTATAGCCAAAAGATGCCAATTTGACCGATTGTGAAATAATTTGATCTTAACAAGGACAAAAATAATGTATTAAGTAGATGTCTTTGAAATCATTTGTAATGCAATTTACAATTAATTTTTAGAGATAAAAATACTGGATAAATTAGAAATAAATTTATAAAAATATGAGAAAATTATGGAAAAATACCAATTGTTATGGAACTTGATTTTGAAGGTATATATACAAATTTAAAATAATTTGAGGAAAAATTGGGTATCAACAAAGTTGAGACATAATATTGGAATGTGTCGTCTCCGATATATCAAATAAAGCTTTCATCAGGGGGAGTATAATACGCGTTGTACTCTTTTTCCCTTAACTAAGGTTTTGTCCCAATTGGGTTTTCCTTGTTAGATTTTTAATGAGGCAGCACTCAATGCGTTTTACAAGATGTGTGTACTCTTTTTCCTTCACTAGACTTTTTTCCACTGGGTTTTTACTAGTAAGGTTTTAACGAGACACATTATCTTTTAAATGGACATACAAGGGGGAGTGTTACAAATACAATGAACTAAAGTGGTTGTCCATTTAATTCTTACATCAAATACATGAATCACTTGTATTCATATGTATCTATTTAATGTGTAACTTCATTCTTTGTTTTTGAGGATGAACCTTTTTAACTATAAATAGAGCACTTTTGGCTCATGGTTGATATACTTGAAATAATTAAGAAGAATAGTTCCCTCCTCTCTAAGTCTCTTATCTATTATTGTCTCTTCTCTTTTGATGTTTTAATTTTATAATTATAATATTTATTTTATAACAATAATTTTATTTTTAATATTTTTTATTTGGGTAAAGAAAACTCACATTTTAATGTATTCAGTTACTTCGACTATTCAATTTTTTGAGTTTGATACGATACTCACCTAGTCACCTCAACCATTGCATAATATTTTCTGTTAACTAGTTTCTCGTATCACGCATTGTGAGTGTGTACCATTTCAATAAGTATAATTTTTCTATAAAAAACACATAAATATGATATTGAAGTTGTGTTTGAGTCATAGAGAAAAAGTTAAAGACAAAGGTGTAAATACAAGAAAATGATTATTGTTGATTCTTAGTTAGCCAACTCAATAGTCAATACTACCAGACGAGTCCTCAATCATCGCAGCTAATATATTCAATTTAGAATATGTACAAGATTTATATTTTTATTACTTCAATTTCATTAGTTATCATGCTTTTTTTTTTTTAGCTATCTCTTTAATCCATAAGAAATAGTATAAGATAGTTTCCAACAAATTAGAAAAGAATAAAGCAATATCACCAACATGGAATTAAACCACCACATTTTAATTGATCCACTGTTTCTTCATTTTAGGAAAGCTTTATTTCTTTGTCCAAGCACATAATCATGCACTCAAATGTTGTGTTTTTGTGAAGCAAGAGTTTATTATTGTTATCGAATTATTTTTAATTGATGGATGTTGAAGGGAATTAATGTATTAATTCTATCCCATAAGAAGTAAAAATATAAAAAAATAATATTATTATCATAGTTAGAAAAATACTTTGTTTATTTACTTCGAAAGATGTTTTATTCAGAGGATTTTATTATGTTTTTTCTTTTTCCATACATCAATGTTCTTTTTACTATTTTGCCTTTCACTTAAAATGTCAAGTGCTTTAATATTATTTGGATTTGTGCACTAATTTGCAATATAATAGCTTGATAATCATGAAATTGGATAGTTTTCTTATTTTGTTGGGTTTTTTTAAATTAAGAATCACTCGTACGATCTATTCCTAGAATTCAGTCCACCTATAGACACTCTTGTAACTCTCTTATAATAACTTAACTTTGTCTTTGCTGTAATGCATTTTATTTGTAACAAAAATAGATAAAGATATTACAAAAACTCTCATACTATGTATTGCCTGATAAAATATACTACATATTATTAATCGAGGTGTTTCTATCCTTTTTTATCCATAAAATTCATGAGAGTTGCACAAATCTTTTTTAAATTCGCAAATATTCCACTACATTTTTACAATTTCTATGTTTTTTATTCCTAAACAAATTTAATACTAAACAATAATTTTAATCTCTCTTTCCTTCGTGCGAAAAAGTCTATGAAAAAAATACTCCATAAAGATCATAGTCTTCTCTCTTTTTCAGTCAGACCAAGGAAAGAAATTAAATCATAAACTTATCATCATCATACTATATTAAAAGTATAAACACTCTAAGTTGGAAGTTGATTTACAAATTTACCCGTCAAAAGCTAACGGACGGTTATGCCCTTCAACCAATCCTACTCTTATAAAATATTTTGTACAAAAATGTAACTTAAATTCTAATAAATACAAAAGGTGAATATATTGAAAATTATAATGGTTAATCATAATAATAATGGTGGTTAGACTCTTCAATTACCTGCTGTTATTGTGCTCTTCAAAAACTAATATATAATTTTCAATTAGTTATAAAAGACAATTGAACAATTTGAATGAGCAGTAATTACCAAGAGGCAAGAGTCATATTCATGTTCTTTCTTATCTTGATGTTGTTATGTACATAATATTGTGCTTAATTTACCGATATATAGTGAAGAATCTTAAGATATATACTTATTCATGTTTTGAATATCGAAAAAAAATCTAACAAATAGATGGTCATATTCTTGAGAATTTTAGATCCTCTATACACCAATATCAAATTTTCTTGTATCGTGGTACTAAATGAAACTTTTAGAGAGTAAGGAACTTTCGGAGGTATTCTTCACTCTTTCCTCTCTCTTTATATTTTAATTTGATGTCATTATCAATATATATGTGATCACGCCCAACTGTGCCTTATAAAAGACAAAGCGGTCGTTACAAATATAATCCGGTTTAAAGTTCGGAGTCGAATCCTCAAGAAACTAACCTACCTGTTACAACTCTCAGTGATGCTAATGTAAGCTCAAACACTTTTCTCGGTGCAATATTTTGATCAATAATTGGTTGATTTTATTAACTAAAAAGACTGATATTAAAACTAACAATATTTAATATTAAAGGTAAATCAATGGTAGAAAGATCTAGGGCAGTGATCTCCCTAATTACTAAACTAATTCTGACTCTTTCGCTATATTCTCATCGTGTTACTTTAAGAGGATTATGAGCTATGGGTTATTGTAATTATCTCTCGATCAATTACAATAATTTACTAGAGCATTCTCTCGATCTAATCTAGCTGATAACTTATGCAGCTCTAATTTATCCCACCAAGGTTTCGTTATTTCTAACCCCACTTTTAAATTCAAGTAATGAATCTCTTCAATTACCCAAAGGTGGTGTTGTTCAACAACAATCTAACTTCGTGTTCTTTCTCAAGCAACACCAAGCAAGTAGACACGATTAATCAAGGGCCCATTCAATTAATCACTATCCAAAATATAGTTGAACAATCTTAGATTAAACCCGGATCAGTTATAACAATATTGAGTCAAAACTTTATCTAACAATTGGTTCCATCAACCCTAGACAGATTGTTTAGCTACTCATGCTAAAACACAAAGAAAACATAAAATAATTCATAATTCCCAAAATAATGACAAAGATGGAGAATAGAAAAACACTAATTGTATCTTGATCTTCTCACACTTGTTCTTGCCTCCAAAATCAATCTAAAAACAAGCCTCCTTTCTTGGACGAGTTTATAAGGTTTAAATAGGGTTAGGCTAATTTCTTCCATTTTTTTGCACTTAAGTCCCTGCAGTTTCTGGGCGTTTTCCGAATCGACCGCGGCCGCGGCAGAACGCGGCGCGACCATGGTGGTTAGCATGAATTATTTCTTTCATTGTTTTGCCCACCGCGTTCCAGCCGCGGTCAACTGCGATCGCGGTGGGCTCCACTCCAGCTCTCATCGCCTTTTTCTTGCTTCTTTTCACTCGGGTTCTTCTTGATTGGCCTTATACTCCCTCGATTTACTCCAAAATGCTCCAAAGTATCTTCCGAACATGGATTATTTCTTGCAAAGAATAAAAACATTATTTAGAGCATTTTGTTATCATTTCTGCACTTAAAACCACACTAGAGTATGATTCATTAAGAGTGTAAATAGCGTATATATAGCCTACTATCAATACCCCACACTTAAACCGTTGCACATCCTCGAGCAACACAACCACACTCTATAGGACTAATCATTATATGATACCTTTGCCACTCTCTATACCCAGAAGACTTCACATATGTCGGCTACTTCAGCGCGACATCCTAGCCTCGAGAGTGGACTCCTTTATAGCCACGCAACACCCCTAACCGACTCTCTTACTCTCAGTCTGAGGTCCAGACTTACCTTCCCTTCATGAATCATATGCTTACTCACTACAAAAGAGACTTATATTATTTACCAATCACACACTGAGGAACTCGAATACGACATTTCACTCACCCTCAAAAACAAATTCTTATTCCACAAACAACACACCATAAGCTTGCCTGTAGTGTAATACTCGACTAATCGAGCTTGTTCGATATAGAATCAAATAGAACTTTATTTGGTTGTAATGTTGGCTGCAGGATGGGCAGGATACATATGGATATAGTGACTGCACCTCCCTAAGCACTCCACTACATTGTGTACTTTTAAGCTCTTGATTTTGTTAACCCTTCATTCCACCATTACATTATTGTGTTAACCCCTTATTCTTTTAAGCACTTCTTTTTATGGTGGCCCGTAGTCTTGCTTATCAAACAGTGCCCTTTTTTTTTCTTTTTTTTTAACATGCTTCCTTGAATCCACTTACGTCCTCAGTAAACCATCCACACTTATATTTCTTTTCATATCCATTACACTTCGAGTGCTTCTAAGAGGTGATAGGGTTCAACAAGATAGGCTATTTAAACTTGGGTCAGGCTTGTCAAGTGGTTGCCAAGGAAAACAGGCTTATAGGCGCAACAAGGTTGAGTAAGATATGTACCATTAGGTGGGACAACATATTAAGAAGGGTTAAGAAAAGAATGCCTATATCACTTTCCAGACCAAATAAGACTACCTCGCTTTATACACACACAGGGGAAGTTCTAGGCATTGAGTGTTAGCACAGAATACACAAAATCTCACTCACACATGGAACATGACTCACTTCAGTTAGGATCATCAGACACTCTTCTTAAAGCATTTGAGCCACTCAAGGACACACAATTTAAGGCCTTGTTCGAGTCGACTAAAGAGACTAAGTGTCCCACTAAAGTAATCTTTATTCAGGGTATCATAGAGTTAAGGGCCCTATTCCGATCTCGCCCAAAACTCCTAAACTAAAAAGAAAAAACTAACTACACTTGGTTCATGTGAAAACCCTTGGAAAAGAACCGTGGTATAAAGAAAAACCAAGGGGTTGATACACTACCTAACAAAGAAAAATCTTTTTGTGTTTTCCGTAGACTCACTTCCCTCAAGAAGCAGGTCCATCGTTGGGGGGAGTCTTGGGTGTATATATATATATATAATTTTTTTTTTCTCGACTCAAAACCCTCAAGAGACTTGTCGAAAGGTGTCCATCGTCGGGCCCAGTCAACACTAATCCATATATATTCAAATAAAAAAAAATTCAACTACAAACAAAGCAATCAACCTCCCAGCATTTATATATATACAACAACAAACAATATCCCTCACCCCACAATAAAAGAATTAACATGCCCCCATGGCACAGAATAATGCATAGGGAGGTAAGGAGACTTCCCTGGTTTTCATTTTTCATCAGAGACGGTGGCCGGGTCGAGTTGATAGACGCGCCCTAACGCTCGTAGCCAGGCCATTATCTTCTTCTCGGACTTAGCATTCTGAGTGACTAGAGTGTCAACTCTGTCATTCAGGTTATCCGCTGAGGTACATAAGCCAGCAACATCTTGCTCCAAGGTAGACATCCGGGTGCTTCGCCGAGGCCGAGATGGGCTCGCCTCATCAAAAGGTGTCATTGGCGGGAGGAGTCAGGCAACACTTCGTCCTCATCGTCCACAACAATAGGTATGGGCTGCTCCTTTCCCACTGTAATTTTGCTGGCCTTGAAAGGGGCCTTCTTTGTGAGCTTCCCATCTATGAAACCATTCTCGGGGACATTTGCGGCACGTCACAACCTGGTGACTAGTGAAGGGAAGTAGAACCCTTTGACTATCTCAGGAGATCTAATGAACATTTCATCATGGATTAGCCTGGCCACATCGAAGTCATGACGGTTGACAAAACACCAAACCGCCACTGCACGAGGTGCATTTACATCAGTAGTGTTGTTGGAGGGCAGCAGTCGGCTACAAATGATGGTGAGCCAACATTTAGTTTCCCAAGTGAGATATTGGGAGTTCAGAGTGATTCCATGCTTTATCCATATTGTCTCCCCTCCCAAACATATTGACCGAACAATGAGGTTCCAAGTGACAGATGGTGTCTGGTAAGTTTGGTAGTAATCCTACGCTCCTGAGAAAACCGGTAACCGATAAGCTCGGCGTATTGCTTCAAGAGAAGCATTTACCCGTGTACTTTTGACTGTGACTACCCGATTGGCGTATTCCGGGAAATTCACATAGAATTCCCAGACCATCAAAATATGCGCTTCTTCCGGTTCCTCAAAGAAGACGTCCAACTGGCGTCTCCTCAATTCATGGAACATCTCTGGGCATTCACTCTGCAGGGCGGACCTGTCAATTGGTACTTCATGTACCATCTTTCAGGATGACTTTGCTTCAAATCTATCCTCAGTAGCCTTTGAAACAAACCGAGTAGAGTCAAACGGGCTAATACTAGCCTACGTTCTGCGTTTCCTGGATTGAGACATGGTACCTGGGCATGTTGGGATTTGCCGCGGTCGCGCCGCGGTGAAAGGAGGGGTTGGGAGACAGAATAAACGTGACTTACCGCGGTTGCGCCTCGGTTCGCCGTGGCCGCGGTGAGCCAAGCCAGAAAGTGTGCTTCCTACAGCGGTCACGCCGCGGTCGACGGTGGCCGCGATGACGGTAATCCGATTTTGTTTTTTTTTATTTTTTTTTATTTTACCGGAGTTCTGACTTGACCCTATCTTCTCCAGTATGCACTCATGTTTCCTTGTACACTAGTAAATGGATTAGTAACATCTACATCAATTACAACAACAATATAAAAGAGAAAACAATAGAAAATCATGGGTTGCCTCCCATAAAGCACTGATTTAACGTCGCGGCACGACGTAGACTCTTGCTATCACTCCTCATTTGTGTATTTGGGCTCCTCGAGAGTTATCACCACACTTTCCCTTTTTTCATCACTCATACCAAGGTACTGCTTCAACCTCTATCCATTCACTGTGAATTTGTTCGTCCCATCTTCTGATTCGATCTCTACAGCTCCACTTGGGAATATTTGCACTACTTTTAACGGACCTGACCATCGGGACTTCAACTTACCTGGGAACAATCTTAATCTTCAGTTGTACAGTAGCACTAAGTCGCCGGGTTTGAAGTTTCTATCCAAGATGTTCTTGTCATGCATCAATTTCATCCTTTCTTTATACAATCAAGCGCTCTCGAATGCGTGGAACTGGAATTCTTCGAGCTCATGAAGCCCATTAACTCTGTTGGTGCCCGATGTTTCCATGTCCAAGTTCAACTACCTCAGTTCCCACAGTGCTCTATGTTCGAGCCCGACCGGAAGGTGGCATGCCTTACCAAATACCAACTTGTAAGGTGACATACCAATTGGGGTTTTGAAGGCTGTGCGATATGCCCACAATGCATCATCCAACTTCATGACCCAGCCCGCTTGTTTGTGGGTGGTATGGTGAGGCTACCTTATGGCGAACACCATACTTCTCCAACAAGCGTGCAAACGCTCTATTGCAGAAGTGAGATCCACCATCGCTGATTATAGACCGGGGGTGCCAAAACGGGTGAAGATGTTTTTCTTTAGGAAATTGGTCACCCCCTTTGCATCATTGGTTGGTAGAGCAACTGCTTCGACCCAGTTCGAGACACAGTCAACGGCTACCAGTATATACTTGTTACCGTAAGAGCTGACAAATGGCTCCATGAAGTCGATTCTCCACATGTCAAATACTTCCACCTCTTGGATTGTGGTCATTGGCATCTCATGACGTCGGGATATGTTGCCGGTCTTTTGACATTAATCGCAACTTTTTCCCCAGGTATGAGAATCATTGAACAATGTAGGCCAGTATAGTCCTGATTCTAGTACCTTTGCTGTTGTTCGGACTCCTCCAAAGTGTCCCCCATATGGCGAAGCATGACATGCCTGCAAAATAGAGGGTTGATATTGCTCTGGGATACACCGCCGGATCATGTTATCAACACATATTTTGAACAATAAAGGCTCATCCCAATAATAATCATGACAATCCCGGAAAACTTTTTCTTTTGAATCGAGGAGAAATCATGCGGTACTATACCACATGCCAGGTAGTTAGCAATATCAGCATACCATGGTGCCTCCTCCATTGTCATTGCCAGTAATTGCTCATCTGGGAAGGTCTCGATGATGTCTCCAACCTCTGTTCTCTTTTCTACCCCTTCCAACCTTAAGAGGTGGTCTGCCACTTGGTTGTCTGTTCCCTTCCGGTCACGAATTTCCAGGTCAAACTCTTGCAGCAACAGAACCCAGCGAATCAAGCGGGGTTTTGACTCCTTCTTTGCTATCAAGTACCTAATGGCTGCATGGTTAGTATAAACAATAACTTTTCAGCTAGTCAAATATGACCTGAATTTGTCGAAGGCAAACACTACAACGAGCATTTCCTTTTCAGTGACCGTGTAATTCAACTGTGCACCACTAAGCGTCCTTCTTGCATAATAGATGGGTTGCATAATTTTCTCCTTGCGCTGCCCCAAGACTGCTCCTATCGCATAATCACTGGCATCGCACATCAGCTCAAATGGTTGCTCCCAGTCGGGTGCAACAATGATGGTGCAGTGACCAGTCTCTTTTTCAGCTCCTCGAATGCCATCCTGCAAACATCAGAAAACACAAAGTGTTGGTCTTTTTCAAGCAGCTTACATAAAGGGTTAGCAATTTTTGAAAAATCCTTGATGAACCGCCTGTAGAATCCGGTGTGCCCAAGGAAACTCCTCACTGCTTTCATTGAAGTAGGTGGTGGTAGCTTCTCAATCACGCCAATTTTCACATAGTCTACTTCAATCCCCTTTTTGCACACTCTATGTCCCAGCACTATTCCTTCTTGTACCATAAAATGACACTTCTCCCAGTTCAGCACCAGATTTGTTTCCACATATCGTTTGAGCACCCTTTTGAGGTTATGGAGACAATCTTCGAATGAATCTCCTACCACCAAGAAATCATCCATAAACACTTCCATATTGTCTTCGACCATGTCGGTAAAGATGGCTAACATACACCGCTGGAATGTGGCCGGTGCATTGCAAATCCCAAAGGGCATTCTCCGAAAAGCAAAGATGCCATACAGACATGTAAAAGACGTTTTTTCTCTATCTTTCGGGGCTATTGAGATTTGATTGTACCCCGAGTATCCGTCAAAGAAACAAAAGTGGGATCGCCCAGCTAATCTGTCCAACATCTGGTCAATGAATGGCAAGGGGAAATGGTCCTTTCGGGTGGCTAAGTTTAGTTTCCTATAATCCATGCAGATCCGCCACCCGGTGACTGTACAAGTTGAGATCAACTCGTTATTATCATTTTGTAGAACAATCATTCCGCCGTTTTCGATACACACTGAAAGGGGCTCACCCAATTGCTGTCAGAGATGGGAAAGATGATGACCGCGTCCAGCCACTTAATCACCTCCTTTTTCACTACCTCTTTCATGTTTGGGTTCAGCCTTCGTTGATGTTCCCTGGAAGGTTTGTGCCCTTATTCCAGAAGAATCTTGTGCATGCAGAAGGCCGGGCTGATACCTTTTATGTCTGCAATGGTCCAACCAACGACAGTTTTGCATTCTTGCAACACTTTTAGTAATTGTTCAACCTGCACAGCTAGCAAACCAGATGATATGATAACAGGTAAAGTAGAGTTGGGACCCAAGAAGGCATACCTGAGGTGGGCTGGAAGTGGCTTCAGCTCCAGTTGTGGTGGTGTCTCAACTGATAGTTTTGCAAGTAGTGAGGCTCTTTCTTCTGAATAGAGGGGTTCAAATCAGGGTTCTCTCTCCAAAATACTTGGCCTTCGAGTGCCATAACCCACTCTGTCAACCATTCCCCATCCATTTCCTCTAAATTTGACAAACAAGCTCCCAATTGATCTTTGGCATTAAGGGTCTCATCTTCATCATGTAGGATCACATCCACCGCCTCCACTATGGAGCAATTTGCATACTCGCTGGTCTCCTCATGGATTATTGGACATTGAATATCACTTCTTCATCGTTCAACCTCATTTTTCATTCCCCATTCTCGCAATCAATTAGTGCTCTCCCAGTGGCTAAAAATGGCCTTCCCAAAATGATGGGAATCTCCTCGTCGACTTGGCAGTCCAGAATGACAAAGTCAACAGGGAATACAAACTTCCCCACTTACACCAGCACATTATCAAGAATCCCTGTCGGTCGTTTAACTTCGCGGTCAACCAATTGTAACAACATAGAAGTTGGCCTAGCTCTGCCAATGACTAGCTTTGTGTAGATTGCCAAAGGCATCAAGTTTATGCTGGATCCTAAGTCACACAATGCTTTTGCAAAATAATAAATTCCAATGGTGCATGGAATGGTGAAACTACCTGGATCAGACATCTTTTGAGCCATGGGTCTAGTCAGTACCGCACTGCATGTTTGTGTCAGAGTCACTGTGGATAGGTCCTGAAAATCAAATTTCTGCGACATCAGGTCTTTCATCATCTTTGCATAGCCTGGCATTTCCCTCAAGGCATCCATCAACGAAATATTCAATTGAATCTGACGAAGCATCTCTATAAATTTCCTGTATTGATCCTCTTTCTTTTCTTTTTCCAATCTCTGAGGGAATGGTGCAGGCATCACTTTTTGTCCACCGCTTGCTGACTGTTCTTTGTTAGAATTTTATGGCACAAGAGGAGACACTTGTTCTACAACCTTTTCACTTTCTTTGGCTTTACCCTTTTCAGCCTAGGCTTGTTCAACCACCACTTCAGTGAGTTCTGCTGATTCATCTATCTTGACTGGAACTAGAGTGACTGGTATAGTCTCTCTTCTGGTTTGGGCATCCTCTTGCTCCCTGTCTAAATCACTCCCATTCCGGAGATTGACTGCCATCGGCTGATTCGGGTTTTGCTCCTTTCGGTTAATGTTTGTGTCAGCCGGCAATGCTCCCTGGGGGTGGTTGTTTAAGGCCATTGACAGCTGCCCCAGTTGAGTTTCAATCCCCTTTATTGCTGAATCGTGTGCTGCCAACTTTTCCTGCATCTTACCATTTGTTCCAATGAGTTGCTGCAGCATACCCTTGATCTCCACCATGTTGTTGTCTTGCTGCTGATGAGGTGGTTGGTATGTCATTTGTTGCTGGTGTTGCTCCTGATAGCCCTATTGTCTTTGATATGGAACCACTTGACCTTGTGGTCGTACACCTCCAGGTTGTGGTATGTTAGTTCTGTATTGCTGGTTGGGTGCTGGNCTGGGACCCTGGTTATCACCTTCTCCACTCCATGAACACACATAAGATTGATTGATGCAAGGGGTACACAGTCCTCCATTTGTTGTATCAACGATATGCAATTGCTTTGTACTCATCTCGTTAATCTTCTTCATCAGTATACTCATATGAGTCATGAGTGTGGCTATGTTCTCTGCATGTGAATTATTTGGGTCAAGAGGAACTGAATGAACTATTGGTGTCAGAGTCGTACCTCTCATCATCCATCCTGAATTCTGAGCCATCTTGTCAAGAAGGACTTTGCACTCAGTAAATGTCTTACTCAGAAAAGCACCCCCAGCTGAAGCGTCCACATTTGCTTTCAAATTGTCCGCTAGCCCCATGTAGAATCTCTGGCCGAGCATCTGATCCGGAATACCATGGCGAGGACACTTCACTAGCATTCCCTTGAATCTTTCCCAAGTTTCCTGCAAGGTCTCAGTGGGCTTCTGCTTATACTGCAATATTTCGTCAATCTGTCTTGCAGTCTTGTTGGGAGGGTAGAACTTATTTAGGAACTGCTTGACTAATTCCTCCCATGTGGCAATGGAGTTTATTGGGAGTGAATTCAGCCAAATATGAGCTTCCCCAATCACTGAGAAAGGAAATAGTAGCAGCTTGATGGCTTCCGGGGTCACATTTGGCTGCCTTTGGGTCACACAAATTGACAGAAAATTTTTCAGGTGTTGTTGAGGATCTTCAATGTGTGACCCGGAGAACAATCCCTTATTCTGCAGAAGATGCAACATATTATTAGTGATCTGAAATGTTTCTGCTTGTATTCGGGGTACAACAATGGCAGTGGCCAGGTTTTCAGCTGTTGCAATCATAGAGTACAGCTTCTGGCACAAGAGGTGCAACCCCTCCATCATTTGGTACAAGAGGTACCCGGTTGTTTGCGTTGACGTTATCCACGTTTTCCATTTCAAGTTGCGGTAAGTGTTTGTCCTTCTTGTTAGCATGGTTTAATGCTCGGAATGTTTTCTCGGGGTCTGAGAGTCCTTCAAGAAGTTCACCAGTCCTCAAAGAGTTTCTAGGCATACACCTGCTTCACACAAGAATTCAAACGTGAGAATTTCAATGAAAAAATTATTTCGCACCGTAGAAAATTGAGCTAAACTAATAATTCTAGCGATACTTCTAAGTTGTAACAAATAACACCGTTAATTCCCCGGCAACGGCGATAAAATTTGATCACGCCTAACTGTGCCTTATAAAAGACAAAGCGGTCGTTGCAAATATAATCCGGTTTAAAGTCCGGAGTCGAATCCTCAGAAACTAACCTACATGTTACAACTCTCAGTGATGCTAATGTAAGCTCAGGCACTTTTCTGGGTGCAGTATTTTTATCAATAATTGTTTGATTTTATTAACTAAAAAGACGATATTAAAACTAACAATATTTAATATTGAAGGTAAATCAATGGTAGAAAGATCTAGGGCAGTGATCTCCCCAATTGCTAATCTAATTCTGACTCTTTCACTATATTCTCATCGTGTTACTTTAAGACGATTATGAGTTATGGGTTATTGTAATTATCTCTCGATCAACTACAATAATTTACTAGAGCATTCTCTCGAACTAATCTAGCTGATAACTTATGCAGCTCTAATTTATCCCACCAAAGTTTCGTTATTTCTAACCCCACTTTTAAATTCAAGTAATGAATCTCTTCAATTACCCAAAGGTGGTGTTGTTCAACAACAATCTAACTTGGTGTTCTTTCTCAAGCGACACCAAGAAAGTAGACACGATTAATCAAGGGCCCATTCAATTAATCACCATACAAAACAAAGTTGAACAATCTTAGATTAAACCCGGATCGGTTATAACAATATTGAGCCAAAACTGCATCTAACAATTGGCTCCATCAACCCTAGACGGATTGTTTAGCTACTCATGCTAAAGCACAAAGAAAGCATAAAATAATTCATAATTCCCAAAATAATGACAAAGATGGAGAATAGAAAAACTCTAATTGTATCTTGATCTTCTCACACTTGTTCTTGCCTCCAAAATCAATCCAAGAACAAGCCTCCTTTCTTGGACGAGTTTATAAGGTTTAAATAGGGTTAGGCTAATTTCTCCCATTTTTTTGCACTTAAGTCCCTGTAGTTTCTGGGCGTTTTCCGAATCGACCACGGCAGAACGCGGCACGACGCGGTGGTTAGCATGAATTCTGCCTTTCATTGTTTTGCCCACCTCGTTCCAGTCGCGGTCGACCGCGGTCGCGGTGGGCTCTACTCCAGCTCTCTTCGCCTTTTTCTTGCTTCTTTTTACTCGGGTTCTTCTTGATTGACCTTATACTCCCTCGATTTACATCAAAACGCTCCAAAATATCTTCCGAACATGGATTATTTCCTACAAAGCATAAAAATACTATTTAGAGTATTTTGTTATCATTTTTGTACTTAAAACCACACTAGAGTAAGATTCATTAAAAGTGTAAATAACGTCTATATGGCGTACTATCAATATGAAACTTGTGGTGAACTGTCGTTGTGCTATGGAGTAGAATCTTATTAACTGATGTTGGTGTCAATTTTGTGGGAGGTTCTCATGAGTATATGTAAATTGATTTATGCGGTTGAATTTTATTTGCCACTTGAGTTGTCAAGGGTTGGTCTTATTATTTTAATTGTACCTTTCATTGATGGGATTTGGAAGCATGCACAGTAAATAATTCATATTTGTGTGAAACAAATCCATTTAAATATTAACTTATAAATGTTTGATTACCACTTTTATCGGAAGGTATACTTTGTCTTTTCAGTGAGTTGAGAATTTACTAATTTCATCGTCTAATTTGTTGCAAAATTAGCAATAGATATCATTACATTGCTAATTTTCTTGCCCGGGTATTAATATATTTTGGTAATTTACTCACTCTCTCAGGTGATATTCCGAAGTTATGAAAACAAGTTTGAAATTCGGGGTTGCGGCTTGTACTATCAAGTTGTATGGTTAGAAGAGAAACAAAAAAGAAATGCCAAAGCTAGAAAGATAACAAGGGATAAGGGGTCATTTTCTTTTTATAATCTTGCTATGGAGCAAATACTAACGCAATTATGCTTTGTCGAACAATGAATTGGGAGTGTGATGGCCAAAGAGCCAACATATGCTTCTTTGCCTCGAGAGAGACATACGCTATCCCGCATGTCCATCAACCCTTCCTATGGAGAAGTCTTAGGCAAGGAATGGTCGGAGAGTGTTTTAATGTACTATAACATTATATTGTTTTGAAATTGGATTTTTTTTTTCTTTAAATTTTGTTTATTCCTCATTCACATGTGAAGGTGGATCTAAGATTTTAGTTCCATGGGTTCATTATTTAAACTTATGAGTTCATATCTACTATTTATTGCAATTTTAGTAAATTCTTACATATACATTTATGCTCCGCATCAAAAGTACCGGGTTCAACTGAACCGGATAGTTGTATGGTGCATTTTCCCCTGATCACATGTTTTGATAATATTTATAATTTACAAAAAATATTAAACCTATTGGCACGAAATACACGTGCAATGCACGTAACCAGAACTAATTATTATAATAGTACATGCTAACTAAACCAACATATATGCAATGCAAAAGGGAAAACAGAGTCGTACATCTATATTTATCCCACGTGAAAAAGATATTCGACAATTATAATAATACAAAGTTCCAAACACAAAGTAAACAAAAACCTTGCGCCGTTGTATATAGAGAAAATTAACTTACCGATTGAAGAAAAAATATTCGATGCATAATGGACTCCGTCATTGATTTGTTATTTTTATCTCCGTAATCTTAAGAGAAGAAGCCAATCATCAATAGATCAAGGGGTGAAATGGATAAAAGAATATTGCTACATTACACATGATTGTTGACTTTATTTTCTTCGGAAATTATATCCTTGATTTTGGATTTCCACATCCTTTCTCATGTTGTATGGAAATAGTATGATTTTCAGAAATTCTTAGACTTAGAGAACACCAGAATCTTGCAGGATCTTTATTTCTTTGAATAGAAAAATAATCAATCTTCTATGGCAAATGAACTTAACTACGTATTTGCATTGTTTCTTTAAGTATCTTTTCTTCTCAACTTTTCAATGTTTTATTTGTTCCAATTTTTTCCCTTTGTGTTATTCTTAATAACCTAGAGTCATTCATTATATGACACCTTTTCTGAAAGAAAAGGAAACTCTTCGGATGGTGAGTTTTCTTTTAATTTTAAGTAGGATAATTAGGTTTTTAAGAAGGGTATTTTAGTAATTTAGTTTTCTAGTTTAAGGCTTCCCACTTTTATATAACTAATTTTTAGAGTACGTGCATTGCACGTGTCTATCGTGTTAATCAATAAAAATATATACAAAAAAGAATTTATTCTGCATCTACGCCATACACTATTATAATATAGGCAAACCGATTTGTATTTGTCACGACCCAAAATTCAAACATGGTCGTGATGGCGCCTATTGTGTTACTAGGCAAGCCTACTTCCCAAAATATTACTATTGATTGATTTTAAGAATTTAATAAAACAATATCAACATTTAAATTTCTCATAAACTAAATCAACTCTAAATATAATTCATATAAAGATACGGAAGCTAGTCCCAAACATCGGGGTGTCACTAAGTCATGAGCATCTAAAACTATGAACTAAGATATATAAACTGTCTAACTATCCAAAAGAAGAAATGACAAAAGGAGTAACAAGGTCCTGCGGATGCTAGCAGCTACCTCGCAGTCTCCAAAGATAGCCGGACTGAACTCAACGATCGCCGCGCTCTAACTAACCTGGATCTGCACATAAAGTGCAGGGTGTAGTATGAGTACAACCGACTCAGTAGTAACAGAAATAACTAAGGAACTGAGCAGTAGTGACGAGCTAAGCAAAACAGTCCAATTATTCACTTTCACAATTTAAAATAAACAAGAATAAATAGGTAAATTCCATAAAATCAACAAATGCTACAAAGAAATTTAATAGATAAATGCAGCAACAACAAAAGTAAATGCAACCTCATAGCAATGTTACTCCATCACTCAGCAATCCCACTTAACACTCAACACTCAACACTCAATACACTCAACACTCTGTGCTCACAGGGGGTGTGTACAGACTCCGGAGGGGCTCCCAAAGCCCAAGCACTAAGCACGGACAACTCACGTGCCATAATATCAATACCTGGATCTGCACGGTCAGCTTACGTGCTACGCGGACAGCTCACGCGCTATGATATCAATATCTGGACCCGCACGGTCAGCTCACGCGCTATGGTATTAATATCCTCACAACCAGGCTCTCGGCCTCATTCAATCATGTACCTCACTAGCCTCACCATCATTAACAAATAAGGGACACAACTCACATCAAGTATCACAACATATTAGCAAATAATAGAGACTGAAAAGAGGTAAACATGTACAATAATTCTATGACTGAGTACAATTAATGTGAGCATGAATAAAGCATAAGCATAATCTCTAACATGAAGGCAGACAAGTTCCACAACAAGTAACTATGTAAACACAGATGATGGCCATGAGGCCTCATGGAACGGACCAAGTCACAATCCCTCGAGGTATACACCCACACGCCCGTCACCTAGCGTGGGTATCACCTCCAAATAGTCACACGATATCAAATTCTCCGGGTTTATACCCTCAAGGCCAGAGTTAAAACTGTTACTTACCTCAACAACGTAAAATCCTACTTCGGGATGCCCTCGTCTCTGGGCTCGGTCTCCAAAATCTCAGAATCTAACCAAGACCAGAATACTACTATCAATATAGGCTAAGGAACCGAATTACGCAATAAGAACTCCATAAATAGGCCAAAAATCCGAAATTGGCTAAAACCCGGCTCCTGAGCCCACGTCTCGAATTCAGTCAAAAATGGCAGAATCAAAACCCTCATTCTCTCCCGAGTCTAACCATATAAAATTTATCAAAATCGGACTCTGTTTGGTCCTTCAAATGCCTACCTAAAACTCTCCAAAACTCAAGCCCTAACTCCCTCAATTTCACTTTGAAATCATCAATCAATCCCAAAAACGAAGATGGATTCATGAAATATAACAAAAAACGAGTAGAGAACACTTACCCCAATTTATATGGTGAAAATCGCCTCCAAAATCACCCAAATCCGAGCTCCCCAACTCAAAATATGACCGAAAGAACAAACTCTTGTTTTGTATATTTTTCTGCTAGCTATTTTGCCTTGTGTCTCGTGCCAAACAATCCCGAAACTCACTTTTTATGCCTCCAATGTATTCCTTGTGAAATTATAGTCAAGTTAGGTTTTTGAATCACTCAATTTGACCTTATAATGAAGGAGATATGTACGTTTTAATATTTACAAATCGTGTAGATTTTAAATACACCATTAGTGGCAATTTCATAATTAATTTGAAAACAATCTGGCAACTTTAGTAAAATGACCATAAAATCCTCATACGATGTCCAAATTCGACGATTCTTTTTGCGACAAGTCTATAATTACGATACAGATCTAATGCTTCATTCAAAACAGAAATCGGAGCTCATTTGTTCAATATGATATCATTTATGATTATAAAACGACATCGAAACATAAGAAAAACGAGCGCAACACAACCCAAACCTATCTGAAACTCACCCGAGCCCCTCGAGACCTCAACCAATAAATTCAAAAAGTCATATACCACTACCCTAACTTAGTCGAACCTCTGGAACACCCAAAACAACACCAAAACACCAAATCAACCTCAGATTCAAGCCTAAGAACTTCTAAACTTCCAAATTTCGCAAACGACGCCGAAACCTATCCAACCACGTCCGAATGACCTCAAATTTTACACACACATCACAAATGACACTACGAGCCTATTTCAACTTTCAGAATTTCATTCCGATCCCGATACCTAATTTTTCCACTGCCGACCAAAATTGTCAAATTTCTAACTTTCGCAAATTCAAGCCTAATTCTACTACGGACCTCCAAATTATATTCCGGATATAATCCTAAGTCTAAAATCATCCACAAAACTAACCAAATCATCATAATCCGAATCTGAGTTCGTTTACTCATAATTCAACTTTCGGTTGACTTTTCTAACTTAGCTTTCTAACTTAGAGACTAAGTATCTCATTCCACTCCAAAGCTACTTTGTACCCAAACCTACCAATTTGATACGACTCAACACAGATGAACAACACATAAATAAGCAGAAATTGGAAAAACAGGGTTATAACTCTCGGAACGACAGAGTGGGTGGTTACATCCTCCCCCTCTTAAACAAACGTTCGTCCTCGAACGAGTCTGAAAACAAAACATACCTGAAATTACAACACCTGCCCAACACAACCAAACGTTGGTAATAAACCTCTTATCAAACAGAGCCTTGTTTCTAACACCTCAGTGCTCAAGCTACAGTCAAAACCCGGCCTCAAGTCCTCCAGACTGGCCCAACATCAACACACAGAAATCACATTTCGCACCTTATCTAGGGAATCACAAGCCGTTGATGCACAACTGGTACCAGGCGCTCATGTGCGCATACAAATGCGTGGAAGGAATTCAAAGAGTTACACTTCAAGCCGAATCAATACCGCATGATAAGAATTAAAGAATGTGAAGTTTTCCTAAAGATTTTGCAGCCTCTCGAAGATAAATATAAACGTCTCCGTATCGACCCGCAAAACTCTACTAAACCTGCTCATGACTCATGAGACCTATGTAACCTAGACTCTGATACCACCTTGTCACGACCCAAAATCCAAACATGATCGTGATGACGCTTATCGTGTTACTAGGCAAGCATACTTCCCAAAATATTACTATTGATTGATTTTAAGAATTTAATAAACAATATCAATATTTAAATTTTTCATAAACTAAATCAACTCTAAATATAATTCATATAAAGATACGGAAGCTAGTCCCAAACATCGGGGTGTCACCAAATCATGAGCGTCTAAAACTATGAACTAAGATATATAAAATGTCTAACTGCCCAAAAGAAGAAATGACAAAAGGAGTAACAAGGCCCTGCGGATGCTAGCAGCTACCTCGCAATCTCCAAAGATAGCTGGCCTGAACTCAACCAAACATGCCAATTCGATACAACTCAACACAGATAAACAACACATAAATAAGCAGAAATTGGGAAAACAAGGCTATAACTCTCGGAACGACAGACCGGATCGTTACAATATTTCACCTAATCCTTTCCTAAATAATTTTATTTATGGATTCCACATACACATATATATAATAGAAAAGAAAAAAAAAACAAAAGGAAAAAAGGGATTCTACGTTTTTGTTTGACAAAGTTGCCTGGAAAATTTCCTATAACAAAAGTAGTTAAGAGTTGCCTTTTAAAGTATTGTCCCATTGTATTTATGTATAGGAAATATTAGAATTTAAAATAATTTGATTCCTTCTTGAAATATATATTTTCTTTTAATTAACTTAAATTTTAAAAATTAAAGACATTTTAGTTCCTTCTCTATAACGTGCTTTTCTCATTTATTTATGGTAGGTATTTTAGGAATGTGTTTTTCACTTTTCTAAATCAAGGTCCTAAATAGGAAAATAATTAAGTGAGTATTTAAATATTAGGAAAGTAAATTGAATGATTAATACTATATATAGGAAGATAATCAAATGACTATTTTGTCCAGCGTCTTCTATTTTAAAGAGGTAAAAAAGGCGCCCTACATTTTGATAAGGACTTTTGTGCTTTTAATATAAGATAGATATATATATAGATAGATATATAGACAAACCATATATAAAACAAAATTGAAGCAACAGTAATTTCAGTTTTTGCTTCTCTTACTTGATTTTCCTGGCTCATAAATAAATAAGTAAAAATCTAGCAAGTATTAGCGAGTCACAGTATAAATTTGGACTTAAAAGTCGGGACTAGTTGTGATACTGAAATGTACAAAGAATATTATGTGTTGCTTATTAGAACCTTATCCTAAATTCTAGTCGAACGTAATACTTCTTTTTTTCTTTTCTTTTCTTGTTTTCTACTAGTTTTTTGAAACACATTTCCGTGTGAACGTCAATCTTAAGGCACTCTAGCTAACTTCATAAATGACGAAACATAACAATAACCAAAATCTTCATATTCCTATGAACTCTTCATATAAGATGGGTTATAATCTCATTTTGCATGTGTTATTGTAATGTTTTATCTTATAAAGATTGTGTTTTAATGTCCTAGATACATGCAGTAGATTTACAAATGGTAAATTGGCACTGCCACATTTCTATTGAAGATGACATTAATTTGCGTCAATTGCATTAATTGACCCCCTTTATAGACAAAACAACTACATCACCAAAACACATGAACCCATATTTAACACTTTTTTTAATAGATATTTTTTCCAAAAAACGATGGTGTTTGGTATTGCTTATCTAAAATTAAGGTACCGTTTGTCTTTATTTATATTAATTGTAACGATCCGGTCGGTTGTTTTAAGAATTATCGCACCGATCCCCTATTAATCGATTCTCCCATTTCTATTTATGTTATTGGGACTTGTCAGAGCGTTGAGTGATTTCAGGGTTAGGAGCGTGTTCGGGATGTGTTTTCGAGGTCGGTTGTGGATTTATGCTTGAATTGGCGAAAGTTAGAATTTCGGCGATTTCGGCCGATAGGTAAAATTTTGATATCGGACTCGGAGTGGAATTCCGAAAGCGACAACATGTCTGTAATGTCATTTGTGACCTGTATGCCAAATTTGAGGTCATTTGGATGAGTTTTGACGTGTTTCGGCACAGATGTGGATTCTAGAAATTTCATAAGTTCTTAGGCATGAATCTATGCATAATTGATGATTTTGATGTTATGAGATGTGTTTTTAAGGCTCAACCAAGTTTGAACAAGGTATTAGGGTCAGTTGGTAGGTTTGGTTGAGGTCCCAGGGGCCTCGGAGTTGTTTCGGATGCCCAACGGGTGAGTTTAGGACTTTGAGAGCAGCTGAACCATTCTGGTTCTGGTGTCTCGCACCTGCGATGGTATTTTCGCAGGTGCGGATACGCAGGTGCAGACACGTAGGTGCGATTGTATATTGACTTGTTTTAAAACTCAGTAGGGCCTCAACCTGACCTCGTCACTACTTGACTGGGGTTAGGCTTGGCACTTATGGAGTACCGAATGTGGAGTACTCACGCCCTTTCCTGCGCATGTTTTCCCCATGTGCAGATCCAGGTACCAGCACCCAGTATCGTGGCTAGGAGTCGTTCTAGCAGCTGCCAGGAGACCGCGAGGTAATTCTGTCGCGTTCGCAGAATCTCACGAGTCCCCTTCTACTCTAGTATAGGCATAGAAGACTTATGTATTTATCCACTATTTCATTGTATAGAGCTACATTTAGTACAGAGCTTGTGACTATAGTGACATTCCGGGTTTTGGGAAGTGAAAGTGTATATGCTGAGCAGCTATGTTATATCTACTTGAGTTCTTTTCTGTCTTTATTTTATTGATTCTATCATTTTCCGCAAATTTTAGGCTTACCTAGTCGTAGAGACTAGGTGCCGTCACGATACCTTTCGGAGGGAAAAATGGGTCATGACAAGTTGGTATCAGAGCATCTAGGTTCATAGGATTCACAAGTCACAAGCCGGTTTATTAGAGTCTCGCGGATCAGTGCGGAGACATCCGTATCTATCTTCGAGAGGCTATGTAACTGTTAAGAACAATCAAATTCTTTGGAATTCCTTATCGTGCTAGTTATCGTCCTCAAATTCTTAAACTCTATTCCGTTCTTGCTTGCAGATGGTTCATACCCGTACCGGACGTACTGATGACCAGGCATCCGAGTCCCCAGTCAGAGCCACCAGAGATAGGGGCCGGGGCAGAGGACGAGCACGCGGTGCAGCCCGAGCACCGGCTAAAGCAGAGGCAGAGGAGCCCCCAACAACTACAGTTGGAGGGGCACAAGAGGTCCCTACTGTTACTCCAGACCTCCAGGAGACATTGGCTCAGTTCTTGAGTGCCTTCAGTACTCTGTATCAGGCGGGACTACTCCCGATAGCTCCAGCTACATCCCAGGCCGGAGGAGGGACACCGACTCCCGCAGCCCGTACTCCTGAGCAGAGGGTTCATATTGGGCAGGTTCCAGAGTATATTCCTATTCCCCCAGCAGCTCTAGCTCAGCATGAGACTAGGATAGTTGTTCCTGAGGCAGAGCAGCTCCGACTTGAGAGGTACAAGAAGTACCACCCACCTGATTTTAGCTGACTAGCTTCAGATGACGCCCTGAGTTTTCTTGAAGGGTGTCATCGCATTCTCTGCACTATGGGTATTTTGGAGACGAATGGGGTTTCGTTCACTGCTTTCCAGCTGAGGGGAGCAGCTTATCAGTGGTGGCGTACTTTTGAGCTTAGTAGCCCGGACGAGGCAGCTTCACTCACTTGGGCTTAGTTCTCCGAGATGTTCTTACTTGAGTTTGTCCCTCAGAGCTTCAGGGATGCTTGGCGTGCGGAGTTTGAGCAGCTACGCCAGGGTACCATGACTGTGTCAGAGTATGCAGTCTGTTTCAGCGATTTGGCTCGCTATGCATCGACTTTGGTTGTCACTGTCAGAGAGAGGGTTCGACGCTTTATTGAGGGACTCCACCCCAGTATTCGGACCAGCATGGCCAGAGAGCTAGAGAACAATATTGTTTACCAGCAGGCCGTGAGTATTGCCCGGAGAATTCAGACTATGTTAGCCCAGGACAAGGGGGAGACAGAGGCCAAGAGGTCTCGAGAGACTGGTCATTTTTCAGGAGCCCGTGCACCAGCAACACACTATGGTAGGGGTTTTGTGAGTCGCCGCGTTCATTCAGCTCTCCCAGCAACCAATGGTATTCCAGCTCCTCCTAGACCTTAGGAGCCTTATTATGCACCACCAGTATCTCAGGTGCCTCCTACTCTAGGTGCTATCACTGGCCAGTCCAGCAGGCCAGTTCAGAGTCAGCAGCAGCCGCCACGTCCTCCGAGGGGTTGCTTTGAGTGTGGTGACCCTCATCATATGATCAGAGATTGCC
Organism: Nicotiana knightiana; assembly: GCA_005239525.1. Classification (NCBI taxonomy): domain Eukaryota; kingdom Viridiplantae; phylum Streptophyta; class Magnoliopsida; order Solanales; family Solanaceae; genus Nicotiana; species Nicotiana knightiana. Next base: position 162,576 of record ML412312.1, on the reverse strand, counting down.
CCAGAGCGAGGAGGGGCGCACCACCTCAGACTTATCAGGGTGCACCACCTCAGACTTATCAGGGTGCACCCCCTCAGACTTATCAGGCCCCACGTCTTCCACCAGGTCCTCCAGCTATTCTTCCAGTCCCAGCTGCTACCCCACCACCTCAGGCAGCTTGAGGTGGAGGTCGGGGAGGTCGAGGCCGCCCTAGAGAGGGAGGCCAGGCCAGGTACTATGCTCATCCGGCACGGTCCGAGAACATTGCTAAAGATTCAGTCATTACAGGTATTGTTCCTGTTTGTCATAGGGATGCATCGGTATTATTTGACCCAAGCTCTACGTATTCATATGTGTCATCCTGATTTGCTTCACATCTGGGGATATCCCGGGATTCTTTGAGTTCCCCTGTTTATGTTTCTACTCCGGTGGGAGGTCTCTTGTTGTGGACCGTGTATATCGGTCATGTTTGATTGTTATCAGTGGTTTTGAGACCTACTACTACTCAGTATGGTAGATTTCGATGTTATATTGAGTATGGATTGGCTGTCTCCCTATTATGCTATTCTTTATTGTCACACCAAGACCGTGACGCTGGCTATGCCAGGATTACCGAGGTTAGAGTGGAGAGGTTCCTTAGAATATACTCCCTGCCGAGTCATTTCTTTTCTTAGGGCTTAGCGGATGGTTGAAAAGGGATGTGATTCATATTTGGCTTATGTGAGAGATGTTAGTGCTGAGACCCCTACAATTGAGTTAGTTCCAGTTGTCAAGGACTATTCTGATGTATTTCCAGCTGATCTTCCGGGTATGTCACCCGATAGAGACATTGATTTCGGCATTGACTTGTTGCTGGGCACTCAGCCCATTTCCATTCCTCCTTATCACATGGCTCCTCCTGAGTTGAAGGAGTTGAAGGAGCAGTTACAGGAGTTTCTTGAAAATGGATTCATCAGGCCTAGTGTATCACCTTGGAGCGCTCTGGTATTATTATTGAAGAAAAATGATGGCTCAATGCGTATATGTATTGACTACCGGCAGCTGAATAAGGTGACAGTGAAGAACATGTACCCATTGCCTCGCATTGATGATCTATTTGACCAGTTACAGGGTGCTAGGGTGTTCTCCGAAATTGATCTGCGTTCGGGTTATCATCAGTTGAAGATTCGGGAGCCGAATATCCCGAAGACTGCCTTCAGGACCAGATATGGCCACTATGAGTTCCTTGTTATGTCATTTAGGCAGACCAATGGCCCAGCAGCCTTCATGCACCTGATGCACATCATATTTCGGCCTTATATTGATACTTTCGTCATTGTGTTCATTGATGACATTCTGGTATATTCTCGGTCCCAGGAGGACCATTAGCAGCACTTGATGACTGTGCTTCAGACATTGAGGGAGAAGAAGTTGTATGCCAAGTTTTCTAAGTGTAAATTTTGGATTGATTCTGTGGCATTCCTAGGCCACGTGGTGTCTTCGGATGGGATCAAGGTAGATCCGAAGAAGGTGGAGGCAGTACAGAGTTGGCCCATACCGTCCTCAACTACTGAGATCTGCAGTTTCCTCGGTTTGGCTGGGTATTATCGCCGTTTTGTGGAGGGATTTTCATCCATTTCAGCGCCTATGACTAGACTGACCCAGAAGGGTGCATCTTTTATATGGACTGAGGAGTGCGAGGGGAGCTTTCAGAAGCTCAATACACCCCTGACTACAGCTCCTATGTTGGTTTTGCCTACCGATTCCGGGTCCTATACAATTTATTGTGATGCTTCGAGGATTGCCTTTGGACCGGTGTTGATGCAGGACGGTAGGGTGATTGCCTACGCGTCCAGACAGTTGAAGGTTCATGAGAAAAACTACCCTATTCATGATCTTGAGTTGGCAGCGATTGTTCACGCCCTGAAGATATGGCATCATTATTTATTTGGTGTTCCCTGTGAGATATTCACGGATCACCGTAGTTTGCAGCACATATTCAGGCAGAAGGATCTAAATTTGCACCAGCGTAGGTTGAGTATGGATGTACGCCCTTGTTTACTTGCCTTCTACGTGAGAATGGCTCTATTTGACACGTGAGTCGTCAGTGCAGTTATAAATTGTAATGAGAGCACAGGATGCCAAGTGTTAGGGTTCAGGAATTGGGACCCGTGAGTTGTGAATATTCGGAGGTTTGGTACCTCATGAAGTTTATTGGCTAAAACCTGGTGTGAAAGAGGCATTTTTGGTTGAGTTGTTACTTGCCTTTCCTTATTCTTTGATCACCAGAATTAAACTGTTTTCCGTTCATTTTACCGTGTCATTATTATGGTGCTGCGTTGTTAATTGTTGTTTTTCTTTCTTACTGCAGTTTCCATATTATTTTTTCAACATGCGTAGTCTTTACTTAGATATCGTACTCTGTTGTTTCTACACTTATACTTGTTCAAGCTGTTTAGTCCAGTAGGTGTCTTGACTATTCCTCGTCACTACTCCACTGAGGTTAGTCTTGATACTTGCTGGGTATCGCTATGGTGTACTCATACTACACTTTCGCATATTTTTGTGCAGATCCAGGTATTGTGGAGTCATTCGATCGTTATCTAGCTGTTCAGATCTTGCGGTGGAGACTCAAGGTAAACCTGCTGCTGTGTTCACAGGCTTCGGAGTCACCTTCTGATTTTGTATTTACACTGTTCACTTTTGTTTCAAAATAGTTGTATTTAGAGGTTTTCTAACAAACTCTATAGAGCTTATGACTTGTACCACCAGTTTTGGGATTGTAAATTGTATAGAGATTTCTATTTCAAAATTGTCATATATCAGTTTATATATTGTTGTTATTCAGTTAATGTTAGGCTTACATAGTCCCTAAGACTAGGTGCCATCATGATGCCCAACGGAGGGAAAATTGGGTCGTGACAGTTATGCGTTTTCATTATAAACCAATGTAAAACTAAAATAATTGTCCAACACTACCGTCATTCCTAGTATTGATGAATTGAATTTGTTTTGTTAGCATTAGTATTGATTTGTACTTTCCTGCGGTTCGGAGAGGACTCGGCTGTTAGTTAGTTACTACATTAATTGACTTTAAAATTTATTTACCATTCAAGAATGTTAAGTCTAAACTTGAAATATTACGTTAAAAGATAAAATGTTAAAAAGTTTAAGCAATATTTATAAATTATATTACAAAAAAATATTTATATGTATAAAATATTTTTAAAAATTATATAAATGTACTATCGGGTTGGTTTGGTTTCGTTTGACTTTTTTTAGTTAAAACCAAACCAATCAATTATGGTTGGGTTTTATTTTTCAATACCAAACCAAATCACATCGGATTTTTTTTCTCCGGTTTGACTCGGATTATCGATTTAGTGCAGTTATCAATTTTCTTTGTACACCCCTAGGCTCAATTGATAAAGTTCATTTATTCATACTAGCTATTCAATACTCCCCCAGGTCCATTTTAAGTGATTTTTTGGATCTTTTTGCACATATTAAGAAATTCATCTTTTAGCATTAATTAATAATGAAATTGACCATATTAACCTTAATTTACTCATTGGAAATATAACAAACTATTCATAGGCTCTATACTCCAAGAGAAACATTAGAAAGAAGAAATTAATTCCTTCTTGATATAGGAAAAGATTAAATATTTTGGATCACAAAAAAGGCCAAAAATCACTTAAAGTGGACCACATGGAGTAGTTATTATAGGGTCAACGACTAAACCGTCTATGGAAGGCAGTTTCCATGGAATGAAATATACTCCCTCCATTCACTTTTATTGGTCCAGTATTCTAAATATAGATTTTCATTTTTACTTGTCGCTTTTAGCATATCAGAAGAAGACAATTTATTTTTTCTTGTTATACCCACATAATTAATTACTCATTTCAAATCATTTTCTCAAATCCATTAAAAATATACATCAATTAATATAGGTATCATGATAAATGATGCCCTTCATTTCTTATTTCTTAAGGAGTGTGCAAACTCCATAGTGGACAAGTAAAAATGAACGGAGGGAGTGTGTAAGGCCCCGAAAAATTACATAGTTAATGTAAGGCCTCAAAAAATTTTACTACATAATTTAAGGTTTTGTGGTGTCAAGGTAGGCTAATGCATTGTATTTTCGGAGTTTTGGGTTGAACAATACACTGGGGAGTTGAAATTTTTCGTCACGGCTAGACCAGGCTTTAGCCAGGATAAAGCTAGGTTGGACCAGGATTTAGGCTGGCGACGCCAGATCTGTAGATCGGTCCGAAAATTTTGGACTATCCATTCTTCTATCTTTATAACCCGACCCAACTTCGTTAAATACATGCAATGAGTCATTTTTGTGCAAATAATCTGATGTTTTAGAGTGAGAGATGGAGCCTTAGAGTGAGGAAGTGATCTTCATTAAAGCATTCTTCAATTATTACACAAATCTTTCAATATTAACAAAGAAAATACACTAGATCTTCATCCTTGAGGTAAGATTCTACTCCCTAACCCCTAATTTCGAATTTTAGCTAAAGATGGGTAATTATCAAGAAAGTTTGTGGGAATTGGAGTTGTTATCTTGCTTGCATGCGTTATCAACGGGTGTAGGAACAATGTTGAGCTAAAAATGTTTAAGGATGGGTTGAAAGTTTGATGAAATCCTCTATATAAGGACCTTAAAGACTTAATGCACACCTAGTGTTTGATGGGACGCTCAAACGAGCTAAGACTATGAATATTTTCGTAAGTTGTGTTCAATTTTGTTATATCCCGAAATAGATTGGGATTGCTAGGATTTTCGGAACGTTGTAGTAATTTAAGGAAAAGCTCAAGCAAGGTATGTTGGCTGAACTTTCGCTCTTGAGGAATGTGAGTGTGTTGACAAAGTTGGAGGGGTAGGAAGCACTTCGACGATCTCACAACTTATCAATGATCAGAACAGTGCTACTGAGGAGATCAGGAAGTTGAAGGCAAGGAATTCCATTTTAGAAACTCAGCTAAGCAGAGGTTGCTCGTCTGACCAAAGAAAATGCTGATCTCAGGCAACAGGTTGAGAACCTGAGAGAGAAACTGCTCGTAGAGCAAATGTCTGCAAATGCTCGGATAGATCTCGTTCTCAACACTCTTGCTGCTTCCAAGACCTCCTCCTCTAGTGTCCCCTAGGTTAATCCTCCAGTGACCAGTGACCAGTTTCCAGTTTATCTATGTTGTTTTGATGACTTTCTAGTAGTTGTTTTTGTTTTTTGTTGTGTGGATATAATTCACTTGTACTGATCCCGCTTCTAACAACCCAAATTTGCCTTTGCTGTAACGACAAAGGCTTATGTTTTATAAAATTAATGAAAACTCTCCTCTTTTGTTGTAAATGCTTATGTTTTTTTGCTTCTCTTTTTATCATGTTGTGTGCACACATGTGGCATGAATTTGCTAGGCTAGACTTCTTTATGCTAATTGCTTGCTTGTGTATTTTTAATGATTCCAAAAGGGGGAATATAAATTGAAGCAAGGGGGATTGATTAAGGTCATTATTGAAAAAGATAACAAAATTCAAGCCCCGGGTCCGCTTGGTCCAAAATCGAAATTCGGACCAAAACCCGATTATCCGTTCACTCCCGAGCTCGGTTATGTAATTTGTTTCGGAATCCGACCTCAATTTGAGGTGTAAATTCCAACTTTAGAAAAATCCCTAATTCTACTCAAATACCCAATTTCCACCATGAAAATCCTAGATTTTAGGTTGAAATCTTATGAAATGTAATGGAAGTTGAAAGAAAATAGGTTAGAATCACTTACCAATGAATTAGGGAAGAAATGATCTTGGGAAAATTTCCCTTAGGGCTCTCTAGGTTTGATAATTTGAAAGAATGAGAAAATTCTCGTCTAACTTAGATTTGACCAGTTGCAAATGTCGCAATTGCGATTGCAAACCCGCAAATGCGAGATTTTCTTCGCAAATGCGGAGTCCCATTATTTTCTGCTATCATCGCAATTGCAATGGTTTGTTCGCAATTAGGAACAGTGGCCATCCCGCAAATGCGACCATTTTATCGCAAATGCGATCCAGTACGGAGCCGGACATCTTTGCAATTGCAAAGATTTTCTTCACAATTGCGACCAAGACAGGAACCTGGGTTCCTCGCAATTGCGAACTCTGACCTCGCAATTGCGAGATCAGAGGACTGCACTTGAACTGAAGCACACCAGCTATCTTCCTATGTCCAAACTCATTCTGTAGCCTATCCGAAACTCACCCGAGCCCTCGGGGTTCTAACCTAACATACACACAAGTTCAAAAATATCATACGAACTTGCTCGCGCGATCAAATCGCTAAAATAACACCTAGAACTATGAATCGGACACCAAAATCAAATGAAATTTAAAGAAACTTTTAGTACTTTTATTTTAACAACCAGATGTCTGAATCACGTCAAACCAACTCCGTTTCTTACCAAATTTGACAGAAAAGTGATAAATAAAATAATGGACCTATAGCAAGTTCCGAAACAAAAATATGAACCTGGTATCAAAAAAGTCAAACATCAGTCAAACTTTTAGATTCATTAAGCCTTTAAACTTCAAAAATTCGACAAAAAGCGATAAGTCGAGCTAGGGACTTCCAAATTCGATTCCGGGCATACGTCCAAGTCTCAAATCACGATACGGACCCAACGGAACAGTCAAAATACAGATCCAGATCCGTTTGCTCAAAATGTTGACAGAAGTCAACTCAAATGGATTTTTAAAGCAAAATTTCATATTTTATTAATTTTAATATAAAAGCCTTTCGAAAAAATACCCGGACTGCGCATGCAAATCGAGGAAGGCTACAATGAACTTCGAAATATGGATTTAAGGTTTAAAAATATAGATGATCTATTGGGTCATCACAGTTTTCTTATGTTTTCTTAAGCTCCGACAAATGAAAAAATTGTTACCAGAAGGACTATAGGATCTCTAAAAGTTGTTTTTACCGTAACAACCCGACCGGTTGTTTTGTTTCCTAGAACCCTATACTCCTAAATAAGACTTTTCGTACTTGTTTTTACTGATTTATGACTTTCGGGGATGGTTGGTTCGGGATTTGGGAGAGTTTTGAGTGAAATCGGAACACTTGGTTCCTTAAGTCGGCCAAAAAGGCCAAGTTTGAGTTCGGTCAACATTTTGAGTAAACGACCTCAAAATCGGGATTTGAAAGTTCCAATAGGTTTGCATGATGATTTCTTACCTGGGTGTATGCTCGGATCGGGTTTCGGACGACCTAGGAGCGTTTCAGCGCCTAATAGTGAAAGTTGGTTCTTGAAGGTTTAGAAGTTCTTTAAATTAGGTTTTTAACGTGTTTTGGTTATATTAAGGTCCAAATGGAATTCTGAGACTGGGAATAGTTTCGTAATGTCATTTAAGACTTGCACGCAAAATTTGGTATCATTCCGAGTAGTTTAAGTACGTTTCGACGCATTGAAAGTGAAATGAAGAACTTGAAGTTCTTAGGTTTGATTCGTTGGTTTTGGGTTGCGATTCTTAGTTTTAATGTTGTTTCAGGCATTCTAAGAGTTCGATTGAGTCCGCATTATGATTCCAAACTTTTTGGTTTGTTTGGACGGGGCCTCGGGGGCCCCGGATACCATTCGAACGTTGCACGAGTTGAGTTTGAAGCTCAAAAGAGCTGCTGGTGCACTGGTTCTAGTGTGACCGCACCTGCGGTTGGTCAGCTGCAGGTGAGAGCTCGCAGGTGCGATCCATGAGCCGCAGAAGGGAAGGTGGGAGGACAGCCCAGGCACCGCAGCTGCGATGTTTTGACGCACTTGCGCGACTACACGTGCGAGCATGTGCGCAGGTGCGGTCCCTTGAGCCCACAGATGCGGAGTTTGGCCAGTAAGGGAGGATGTGCACCTGCGATAGATTTTCCGCAGGTGCGGGGCCGCAGTCCAGCCATCTCCTCGCAGGTGTGAAAAAGCTGAAGGTAGTGAGGTTAATTTAATACGGGACTTAGAACAATTTTTGTACATTTCACTCACTCCTTGGGCAATTCTTGGAGCTTCTTGAGAGGGATTTTCATGTAAAAATTAGTGAAAATCATGGGTTTAGAGTAAAACATAGGGTTTTGATAAAAATGGAGTTTTACCATGAAAATGGCTATGGAACTTAGTGAAAATTATATATTTATGTTCCTTGGGTTGTGGATAATAACTTTCTTAAAAAAAATTCAGAATGGGCACGTGGGCCCGAGGATGAATTTTAAGAATCTTGCAAATTAGGTTGGGCAATCACTTAAATGGTGGAATTATGAACTTTTGAGCATAGATTGATTAGTTTATGTAATGTTTGACTAGCTTCAAGTTGTTGGGCGTCAAATATGGAGGTTTGAGCGCATTCTTGAATTTTGGAAGTAGGGTTTGATACGAGGTAAGTCTCCTTTCTAACCTTGTAAGAGGGAGATTTCCCCATAGGTGAATTTGATTAAAAATGTGAGTATTTGTGGGGGCTACATACGCACGAAGTGACGAGAGTCCGTATGTAGCTATTATTCCTATTATGTCCGGGTAGTTTAGGTTCACACCATGCTTTGTGAACACCGCTATTTGATGATACTTGCTATTTATGATAAATGGAATTAAGTTGAGAACTTCTAAGGATTTAAAGCTTCCGGTTGAGTTGCCTTTTTATTTTAAAGAAAAGAACTTAAGGAAGAGTTTGATTTAAATTATCAAATTTATATTTGACTATGTCACATGAATGATTAGCGAGCGGGGTGAATAAATGCATCTATGGTTCGCGATGTTCGACCCTCCGATAGTGCATATCTTATTATTATGTTGGATCGGGCCGCACGACCTCGGCATAACTTGCGCATGTTATTTATTTGAAACTTTCTATGATTTGTACTGCTTTACTGCCTTGAAATGTAAATTGTTAAATGATATGATGGAAATTGACATTTTATTTATGAAAGAAGAACTTGTCACTTCCTGATGTTTACTATCGGTATTATTCATGATATCCATGCTTAGCATAACACTTTAATTATGTTATTGTTGGCCCTAGTGAGTGCCAAGTCGACCCCTCGTCACTACTTCTTCGAGGTTAGACTGGATACTTACTGGGTACATATTGTTTATGTACTCATACTACGCTTCTGTACTTAATTGTACAGGATATGAGGCCGGTGCATCTAGTTATCTTTCTGGCCTTTCAGCAGCATATCAAAGTTTCTCTTGTTTTGCTTGTATTCTGTCTATTCTATTCCAGGCAGTAGGATAGTCATCTTTTGTATATTCTACTAGTTTCCCACACACTTGTGACACTAGATCTTGGCACATATTAGTAGACTTGATTTTTGGGTTGTATTTCTATAGTCATGATTTATTCTAGTTTGATTACCTTAAAAAGAAATTTTTTGTTATTTATCAAATGCCTTAAATTTAAGTAAAGGTAGAAGTTGGGATTGTTTAAAAAAAATGGGAACTCACTAGTTGATCACTGTTGGCTTGCCTAACATCGGTGTTGGGTTACATCAAGACCTATAATGGTATTTGGGTCGTGACTACATAGTATCAGAGCACTAGGTTCATATAGGTCTCACAAGTTAAGGTCAGGTCAAATAGAGTCTTGCGGATCGGTGCGAAGACGTCCGTACTTATCTTTGGGAGGTTATAGGATGTTAGGAAACTACTCTTTATTCATATCTTATCGTGCAGTTGATGGTATACTAAGTTCTTCCTTCTATTGTCTCACAGATGGTGAGAACGCGCGCAACAGACGTTCCAGACCCGGGAGGAGCTACTCCCTATGTTGTTGGAGGCCGAGGTCGAGGTCAGGGGAGGGCACCGGCCCGAGGTAGGGAATGAGGGCATCCCAGAGTTGCCCCGAAAGCACCACCAGCAGATCCAGTGGAAGATCCCATCGTCGAGGAGCAGGGCGAGGTGCCCGCAGCGCAGCCAACCCGGTAGATTTCATGACAGCACCGAGCTTTCAGGAGGTTGTGGACCGTACGCTGCGATTCATGGATTCTATGACCCAGGCTGGTTTATTTCCAGCAGACCCAGCCGCATCTTAAGCGGGAGGGGGAGCACATACCCTTACTGCTCAGGCTCCTGGGCATGCAGCTGCAGTGTATCAGACTCGGGGTACACTACCCGCGGAGGGGGCCCAGCCAGTTGCAGCAGTTGTGCATGAGCCTAGACCAGCTGCGGATGGTGAGCCATAGAAGCTATTAGACAGCTGGACTAGATTACAACCTCGAGTCTTCGGAGGCGAGCGTCATGAGGACGCCCAGGACTTCATTGATAGGTGCAGAGACAGACTGCACAACATGAGGATATTGGAGTCTCACGTGGTGGACTTCACTACTTTCAGCTAGAGGGAAGGGCCCGTAGATGGTGGGAGTCTAACCTTCTTGGTAGACCAGCAGGTTCTCCTCCCATAAATTGGGGCCAATTCACAACTTTTATTGGACAAGTATATTCCACCCCCCGAGAGGGAAAAGTTGGTGGTATCAGTTTGAATAGCTTTAGTAGGGTCAGATGTTAGTGGTGGAGTATGAGGCGAGGTTTTCTGAGTTGTCTCGCCATGCACTCATGATATTCCTACTGACAGAGAGAGAGTGCGAAGATTTGTTGCGAAGTTGCACTTCGGTATTAGGGCCAATATGGCCTGACAGGTTAAGATGGGGACTCCTTATCAGCTGGTAGTGCAGATTGCTCGGAGGATCGAGGGCTACCATCAGAGGGGTAGAGAGTAGATACAGTAGGAAAAAAGGGCCCATTTCTCTAGAGAGCTTTGAGGTGCCCAACTAGAGGCATAGGTCAGTTTGGGAGGGGTTAGCCTAGCAGGCCCACGTATTCAGCACCGTCATCTCCTCGAGGTGCTCTGGCACGACCACACTTCAGCGCCATACCAGAGAGTGCTTACCACCCACCAGTTCATCAGCATTCTTCCAGTGCCTATGTCAGTGCCATGCCAAAGAGTTCATACCGCCCACCAACCATTCAGGGTCCTTTTAGTGGGTATTCAGGCCATCGGGGTCAGACTTAAGGATAACAGTCTATGGTACCACGAGGTTGTTACAAGTGTGGAGATCCGGGTCACATGAAGAGGACCTGCCTTAGGTTTCACGGTAAGCTAGTGCAGCAGGGTCAGCAATCCATGATTTCAGCTCCACCAGCCGCACAAACTGTCCGGCCGCCCACATGCAGAGGGAAGGCAAGTAAAGGTCGTCCTAGAGGTGGAGGACCGTCAGGTGGAGGCCAGGCAGCCGGTGCTCCAGCTAGGTCCTATGTTTTTCCATCTAGGACATATGCAGTGGCATCAAATGCCGTGATCACATGTACCATTCTTTTTGCGGTAGGGATGCTTCTGTGTAATTTGATCCAGGGTCCACCTATTCGTATGTATCATCTGCATTTGCTCATTTCCTGGATATTCCTCGTGAGTCCTTGGGTACTCCTGTTTATGTGTCCACTCATGTGGGCGATTCTGTGGTTGTGGATCTGATCTACCGATCCTGTGTGGTCACATTCTATGGCTATGATACTAGAGCAGACCTTTTATTACTTAATATGACCGACTTTGAGGTCATCCCGTGCATGGACTGGTTATCTCCATATCACGCCATCCTTGATTGCCATGCCAAGACTGTTACCTTAGCGATCCCGGAGTTTCCTAGGTTGGAGTGGAAGGGTTCATCTATCAGTACATCCAGTCGGGTTATCTCTTTCCTGAAGGCTTGACATATGGTCGAGAAGAGTTGGTTGGCTTATCTAGCCTATGTTCAGGATACTACCGTAGAGTCTCCGATGATAAATTCAGTGCTAGTAGTCCGGGAGTTAGCTGATGTATTTCCTTCTGATCTTCCAGGTATGCCGCCAGATCGTGATATTGATTTCTGCATTGACTTGGCTCCAGGCACCCAACCTATATCTATTCCATCGTACCGTATGGCTCTGAAAGAATTGAAGGAGTTGAAGGAAAAGCTTGAGGATTAGCTAGCAAAGGTATTTGTCAGATCGAGTGTATCACCTTGGGGTGCACCAATATTATTTGTGAAGAAGAAGGATGGAACTATGCGGATGTGCATTGATTACCGCCAGTTGAACAAAGTTACCATCAAGAACAAGTACCCGTTGCCGCGTATCAATGATTTGTTTGACAAATTGTAGGGTGATAGGGTGTTTTCTAAGATCGACTTGAGATCAGGGTACCATCAGCTGAAGATTCGGGACTCAGATGTTCTGAAGACTACCTTTCGTAATATATATGGCCATTATGAGTTTCTAGTGATGTCCTTTGGCTTGACCAATGCCCCATCAGCGTTTATGGACTTGATGAACAGGGTGTTCAGGCCTTATATCTACTCCCTTTTTATTGTCTACATTGATGACATCTTTATCTACTCACGCAGCTTGGGGGAGCACGAGCAACATTTGAGGGTAGTGCTCCAGATTTTGCAGGAACAGAAGTTGTATGCTAAGTTCTCCAAGTGTGAGTTTTGGTTGGATTCTGTGGCATTCTTGGGACATGTTGTATCAGGCGAGGGTATTAAGGTGGATCCCAAGAATATTGAGGCAGTTCAGAGTTGGTCTCGTCCTACTTCGACGACCAAGATCAAAAGTTTCTTGGGGTTAGCAGGGTATTAGCGCCAGTTTATGGAGGGCTTTTCATCCATTGCAACACCTTTGACTAGATTGACTCAGAATGGTGCTCCATTCCGCTGGTCTGATGAATGTAAGGCGAGCTTTCAGAATCACAAGACAACTTTGACTACAACACCAGTTCTAGTGTTGCCTTCCAGTTCGGGGATGTATACAGTTTATTCCGACGCTTCACGCGTTGGCTTGGGATGTGTATTGATGTAGGAAGGCCAAGTTATTGCATATGCTTCACGTCAGCTAAAGCCCCACGAGAAGAATTACCCTATGCACGATTTGGAGTTGGCCGTGATCGTTCATGCTCTAAAGGACTATGAAATCACCATTCTTTATCATTCGGTCAAGGCGAATGTGGTCGCGGATTCCTTGAGCAAGAAGGCAGAGAGCATGGGTAGTTTGGCATTCATATCAGCAGAGCAGAGGCCACTAGCTTTAGACATTCAGTCCTTGGCTAACAGACTTGTGAGATTGGACATTTTAGAGCCCAGCTGAGTTCTTGCATGTGATATTGCTCAGTCTTCATTATTTGGGCAGATCAAGGCTCGACAGTTTGATGACCTGCACTTGGCAGTTCATAGAGAGACAGTACTACAAGGTGGTGCCAAGGAGGTTTCTATTGGCGAGGATGGAGTCTTGCGGCTCCAGGGTCGTATATGTGTTCCTAATGTCGATGGCTTGAGGGAGAGGATTTTAGAGGAGGCACACAGTTCTCGGTACTATATTCATCTAGGTGCTACAAAGATGTATCAGGATTTGAGACAACAATATTGGTGGCGTCGGATGAAGAAGGGAATAGTTGAGTATGTTGCTAGGTAATTAAATTGCCAGCAGGTTAAGAATGAGTACCAGAGGCCAGGAGGCCTACTCCAGCAGATGACTATACTTGAGTAGAAATGGGAGTGCATTACTATGGACTTTGTAGTTGGGTTGACGTGGACCTTGTGGAAGTTTGATGCAGTTTGGGTCATTGTCGACAGGTTGACCAAGTCGGCACACTTCATTCCGGTTGTGAATACATATACTTTAGAGAAGTTGGCCCAGATTTATATTCGGGAGATAGTTCGGTTGCACGGTGTGCCTATTTCCATCATATCATATAGAGGCCCTCAGTTCACTTCACATTTCTGGAGAGCTGTAGAGAGTGTATTGGGTACCAGAGTAAAGCTCAGCACTGCATTCCATCCTCATACCGACGACAGTCAGAGCGGGCAATTCGTATCTTGGAGAACATGCTTAGAGCTTGTGTGCTTGACTTTGGGGGACAATGGGATCAGTTCTTGCCTTTGGCAGAGTTTGCTTACAACAACAGCTACCAGTCCAGCATTGAGATGGCTCCATTTGAGGCTTTATACGGTCGGCGATGCCATTTCCCCATCGGGTGGTTTGAGCCCGGCGAGGCTAAGCTATATGATACGGATTTGGTGAAAGATGCCTTGGAAAAGGTGAAGTTTATTCAAGAGCGGCTACACATAGCACAGTCCAGATAGAAGAGTTACCCGGATCAGATGGCGCGTGATGTATCATTTATGGTCGGCGAGAAGGTTCTATTGAAAATTCCCTGATGAAGGGTATTATGAGATTCGAAAAAAGGGCAAGTTGAGCCCAAGGTTTATAGGCCCATTTGAGGTAATGAGGAGAGTTGGAGAGGTAACTTATGAGTTCGCTTTACCTCCCAGCCTATCAGGGATTCATCCAGTTTTTCACGTGTCTATGCTACGGAGGTATCACGCCAACTTGTCTCATGTGTTAGATTTAAGTACTATTCAGCTAGATGAGAGCTTGGGCTATGAGGAAGAGCCAGTTGCTATTGTTGATAGACAGGGTCGCTAGTTGAGGTCCAAGAGGATTTCCATAGTGAAGGTCTAACGGAGGGGCCAACCAGTTGAGGAAGTAACTTGGGAGTCCGAGGATGACATGCGGAGCATATATCCACACTTATTCAGCACTCCAGGTATAATTGTAGACTCATTCAAGGACGAGCGTTTGTTTAAGAGGTGGAGAGTGTAAAGACCCGACCGGACATTTTGCTTTCTAGAACCCCGTACCCCTAAATAAGACTTCCCGTACTTGCTTTTACTGATTTATGACTTGCAGGAATGGTTGGTTCAGGATTTGGGAGAGTTTGGAGTGAAATCGGATCACTTAGTTCCTTAAGGTTGGCCAAAAAGGCTAAGTTTGACTTCGATCAATATTTGAGTAAACGACCTCGGAATCAGGATTTGATGGCTCCAATAGGTTCGTATGATGATTTTGGATTTGGGCGTATGCTCGGATCGGGTTTCGGATGACCCGGGAGCGTTTTAGAGCCTAATAGTGAAAGTTGGTTCTTGAACGTTTTAGAAGTTCTTTAAATTTGATTTTGAATGGATTTTGGTGATATCGAGGTTCAAATAGAATTCCGAGACCGGAAATAGTTCCGTAATGTCATTTAAGACTTGCACGCAAAATTTGGTGTCATCCCGAGTAGTTTAAGTACGTTTCGGTGCATTGGAAGTGAAATGAAGAGCTAGAAGTTCTTAAGTTTGATTCATTGGTTTTGGGTTGCGACTCTTAGTTTTAATGTTGTTTCGGGCGTTTCGTGAGTTTGATTGAGTCCGTATTATGATTCCAAACTTTTTTGGTATGTTTGGATGGGGCCTCGGGGGCCCCAGATACAATTCAATCATTGTGCGAGTTGAGTTTGAAGCTAAAAAGAGATGCCGGTGCATCGGTTCTCGTGTGAGCTCACCTGCGGCTGGTCAGTCGCAGGTGCGAGCCATGATCCGCAGAAGCGAAGGTGAGAGGACAGCCCAGGCACCTCAAGTGCGGACGTTTTGACGAACTTACACAACTGCAGGTGCGAGGCCACTGGTCGCAGGTGCGAGCCTGTGCGCAGGTGCGGTCCCTTGAGCTCGCAGATGCGGAGCTTGGCCAGTAGGGGAGGATGCGCACCTGCTATGTATTTTCCGCAGGTGCGGGACCGCATGTGCGACCATCTCCTCGCAGGTGGAAAAAAGCTGAAGGCAATGAGGTTCATTTAATATGGGACTTAGACCAATTTTTACATATTTCACTCACTCCTTGGGAGATTCTTGGAGCTTCTTGAGAGGGATTTTCACCTAGATTTTAGAGGTAAGTAATTTCTACCATATGTGAGTTAAATACTTAGATTATGGGTAGATTAACATGTAAAAATTAGTAAAAATCATGGGTTTAGAGGAAAATCTAGGGTTTTGATAAAAATGGAGTTTTACCACGAAAATGGTTATGGAACTTAGTGAAAATTATATATTTATGTTCCTTAGGTTGTGAGTAACAACTTTCTTCAAAATATTTCGGAATCCGGGAACGTGGGTCGGGTGATGAATTTTAGGAATCTTGCAAATTAGGTTGGGCAATCAATTAAATGGTGAAATTATGAACTTTTGAGCATAGATTGATTAGTTTATATAATGTTTGACTAGCTTCGAGTTGTTGGGCCTAAAATTTGGAGGTTTGAGCGCGTTCTTGGATTTGGGAAGTAGGCTTTGATACGAGGTAAGTCTCCTTTCTAACCTTGTAAGAGGAAAATTTCTCCATAGGTGAATTTGATTAAAAATGTTAGTATTTGTGGGGGCTACGTACGCACGAAGTGACGAGAGTCCGTACGTAACTACTATTCCTGTTATGACCGGGTAGTTTAGGTTCACACCATACTTTGTGAACACCGCTATTTGATGATACTTTCTATTTCTGATAAATGGAATTAAGTTGAGAACTTCTAAGGATTTAAAGCTTCCAGTTGAATTGCCTTTTTATTTTAAAGAAAAGAACTTAAGGAAGAGTTTGATTTAAATGATTAAATTTAGAGAAAAAGGGCATGATTATCCCTCTACTTTAGAAAATAGTACTATAATGTCCCCCGTTATACTACCAGCACATTTAAGTCCCTACTGTTAGAAAATTAGCCAAATTTATCCCTATTTTTAACAGAATTCCACACCAGCAATTAAAATTCCACCTGGAATGCGACGGTGGAAATTAGTTGTTTTATTAATAATATCTCCAATTGCTCTGACCCTAATAGGTTTCTATAAATGGTTACCACCGATGACCAACGTATTTCCGACATCTTCATTGTTGTGCGCTTCTGGAGAACTCCAAACTGGCTCACCCATCTTCTCCACTCGTCTTCCTCTACACAAGTCTGAAACCTTTACCTGCTGCTTTACCCACACCCCCTCTCCCAAAAGTAGATTATTTTTTAGATCTTTCCTTTGTACACTCTGTTTCTGTAAATTTTAGCAATTCCTATTATTTTCTGCATTATATCCTTTAGATTTACAAAGATCTGCATGGCTGTAACTCCAAACTAGCAAATTCTTATTTGGGGTTGAGTTGATTCGTTATTTCTTGCAGTTCAAGATTGAAAACATATCAAGAATCAAGGAAATAGAAGTGGGTCAATAGCGGAGGAGCTTTATTGGATATATGGCCTCTTTGTTTTGTGAGGTATACCCGAAAACGGAGAAATCTTTATGTAGATTCTTCACTTTTTTTCTGGTTGCATTTTTTCTTTGATTGAATGTTGTTTTGTTTCAAAAGGAGTTATTGGTTGGAGAAATTCCAGTTTATGTAAAGAGAGAAGTGAGTTGAAAGAAGGGTAAGGATATCAACGACGACAAAAACCTAATCGGGAAGAAGGATTTCATTTACAGACAACCTAATCACCGTTTTGCTCTCAAAAGAACTAAGAAAATGACCCTCGTTCTAATTTAATTTGGGTTACGGGTTATTAAGGGGTTTGGGTCGGTTACTTACACCGCGAAATTCCAGGTGGAATTTTAATTGCTGGTGTGGAAGTCTGTTAAAAATAGGGATAAATGTGGCTACTTTTCTAATGGTAGGGACTTAAATGTGCTGATAGTATAACGGGGGATAATATAGTACTATTTTTTAAAGTAGAGAGATAAATCAGATCCTTTTCCCTTAAATTTATATTTGACTGCGTCGTATGAATGATTCATGAGTGGGATGAATAGATGCATCTACGGTTTACGCTGTTCGACCCTCCGGCAATGCACATTTTATTATTATGTTGGATCGGGTCGTACGACCTCGGCATAACTTGCGCATGTCATTTATTTGGAACTTTCTGTGATTTGTACTGTTTTACTGCCTTGAAATGTAAATTGTTTTATGATATGACGGAAATTGACATTTTATTTATGAAAGAAGAACTTGTCACTTCCTGATGTTATCTGTCGGTATTATTCATGATATCCATGCTTAGCACAACACTCTAATTATGTTATTGTTGGCCCTAGTGAGTGTCAAGTCGACCCCTCGTCACTACTTTTTCAAGATTAGCATGGATACTTACTGGGTACATATTGTTTATGTACTCATACTACGCTTCTGTACTTGTACATGATCTGAGGCCGGTACATCTAGTTATCCGCCAGGCGCACACTCCTGATTTGGGACTGAAACTTCACGGTGAGTTGCCTCCCTTTCTAGCTGTTCAGCAACATGCCAGAGTTTCTCTTGTTTTGCTTGTATTCTGTCTATTCCATCCCAGGCAGTAGCATAGTCATATTTTATATATTTTACTAGTTACCCACACACTTATAACACTAGATCTTGGTATATATTAGCAGACTTGATTTTTTGGTTGTATTTCTATAGTCATGATTTCTTCTAGCTGCTTCCTTTTTGATTACCTTAAAAAGAAAATTTTCGTTATTTATCAAATGTCTTAAATTTAAGTAAAGTTAGAAGTTGGGATTGTTTAAAAAAAATGGGAACTTACTAGTTGATCAGTGTCGATTTGTCTAACATCGATGTTGGGTGCCATCATGATCTATAATGGAATTTGGGTCGTGACAACAACAATTAAAAATTAATATTTGAGATGCGTTTTCACAGCCTTCGGCTTCTTATCCGCTAACGTTTTATTATCGAAAGGTTTCTCCGATATTGACTCTTCTCAAACTTTTGCCTATCTTAAGGACTTTGGATTTTATACAGTGATTAGGAAAAACACATTCTAAGAAAATGGAAATATAGAAGCAAGAGAGAAGGATTTGTGGAAAAGAATTAAATAGAGTAATAATGAGGAAAAATAAAACGGAAGAAAAGTAAGGAAGGAAGATAGATTTGAGGAATTGGAATTAATGTAATAATATGAGGATGAAGAAAACGGAAGAAAGAGAGATTAAATAGGATTAGATGAATATAAATAAATGGAGTAATGCTGAGGATAAAGATATATTTTTTGGTTTTTTGATAGAAAATAAGAAAAATTTTCAAAATCTGAGAAAAATGATAAATTGTCATACTGGTTAAAGAGACATGCCACATTATCTTTTTATTCCCAGCTTTATATTTGCTAGTTTTGTCAATTAGGTATTGCTTCTATGATTGTGTTATTTTTACTTAAAATTTGCCTACTTCTGTTTTTTACCAGTTTAAGACATAATTCTTTAACTTCACATAGTAAAATTAGTTTTTACTCCCTCTGTTTCAATTTATGTGAACTTATTTAACCGGACATGGAGTTTAAGGAAAAAATGAGACTTTTAAACTTGTGGTATAACATGAGGCATATATATTTTGTGTGGCTATAAACCATTGCATAAAAGTAAATTGTTTTCAAACATGGAAGGTGGTCATTCTTTTGGGCGCAGATTAAAAATGAAATAAGTTCACATAAATTGAAACAGAGGGAGTATTAGATATGGACTAATTCGAGTTAATAAGATACTAGCAATGTTTGCAATATGTACCTTGGATGTTATCGTAAAAAATATTATTTACTAAAATAAAAATTTGAGCAGCTCAATTCAAATTCTAAATATTTCTATTGTTATAAAGTAGGCAATCTTTCTTCTTCGTTTTTATATAGAAAAATTTTGTTCTTATATTCTTTTCCCCCCTATAAACTTCATTAATGTCTAAGCAAAAATCACTACTAAAAATTCCCCTCTTACTGATGAAGATTAGTGAGGGATGTCTCCCGGTAACAAAGCTTCACCGATAGAAAACTGTCGGTACATGGTCTGTAGGTAATCGCTCTTCAGTAAAAACAATGACATAGTTTCTCAGTAACAATGTATCCCATCACACAAACATCGATTAGCCATCGCACGCAATTCACTAAGAAAATTATCTATATTGACATATATCTCTTGGTATATTATTATGTCACGATCCGAAATCCCACCGTTGGGACCGTGATGGCGTCTAACGTTGAACCCGCTAGACAAGCCAACGTTCTGGTTAACATGCTTATTTCCTTATTATTAGGCATTTAAAAAAAAGCGATAAGTGATAACAAGTATAAATAACAATGCAGAAGCTATGAAATATAACATCTTCAAGTATTTGATACTACAAAATCCTTAGTAACACCCCAGAACTGGCAACACAAATCCACGGACTGTCTAAGAATACTAAAAATAGTGTCTGAATAAACAGTACAATTGTCTCAGAAATACAAGAGAAGACAGAAAGAAAAAATAATGAGATAGGAGGTGACGCCAAGGCCTGCAGACGCCTGTAGAACTACCTCAGTGTCGCCTATGGACTGAAGGATACTCCCTCGATCACTATCCACCGGGTCCAGTACCGTAATCTGCACAACATAAAGAAGTGCATGTGTAGAATCAGTACAACCGACCCTATCTACTGAATAAGTGCCGAGCCTAACCTCGGCAAAGTAGTGACGATGCTAGGACACGACAAATAATAAACACCTGTGCAGTTCAATAATACATAACAGAAATAACAACAGAAAGTAAACAATTAAGTACAAATACGGGAAATCATGCTGGGGTACAAAGGTGAAAAATACTTATTGAGCAACAGAACATGGCAACCGTCTAATATCAAAAGAATAACCGAGAACAAACAATTGCACGACATCACCCCTTCTTGCTTTACTCTCGTTCTCACCAAAACAAGTGCACGACATCACCCTTTGTGCTTTTACCTCACAATATCATGGCACGACATTATCCTTCATGCATTATCTCTCATATCATGGCACGACATCATCCTTCGTGCTTTTAAAATCACAATATCGGCATGGCATTATCCTTCGTGGTTTTAAATATAAAATCATGGCACGATATTAGCTTTCGTGCTTTACACTCTCATCCTCACAATGCAATAAATCAATACATGGCATCACCCTTCGTGCTTTACACTCTTCCTCGCCCAAACAATAACAAGAAAAATAATTTGGAAAGGAAGGACCACAATACAAACCATAATTTACAACATCCCGGCAAGGGAACAATAACAGAAATATCACCGCCCAGGCAAGGGACACAACTATAACCAATCTCACTGAATGTACATAACCAAATAATCCTCAACCGAGCAACTAATCAACATTGTTCACAACCAAGTATTTCCAACAATTGTATAATCTACAAAATGAAATCTACTTCATAACACAGTGGATATCGAAGAAAAACACATATACCATAAGATATGACTCACGGGCATGCTTGACAACAAGTTATAAGCACTCGTCACCTCACCTATACATTGATCATGATAATAACACTTAGCACATATGACTCAACACCTATTCCCTCAAGCTAAGGTTAGGTCAAACACTTACCTCGACTCCAAGAATCCAAATCAAGCCTCTAGCACCGCTTTTCCTTTTGAACCCGACTCCAAATCAATAGTATCTAGACATAATTGACTCGATAACATCAATAAATATTTAACAATTCTGTTCCAGTGCTTAAATATATAATTCCCAACTTTCTTTCCAAAATTCCAATAATCGACCCCGGCTCCGCTTGGTCAAAACAGGAGGTTCAGACCAAAACCCGATCACGCATTCCCCCACGAGCCCGAACATATAATATTTTTTGAAATCTGACACCAAAACGAGGTCAAATTACCAAATAATCAAAAAGCCCTAACTCTACCCAAATTCCAATTTTTCTACCATTAAAACCCTAGAATTCTTGATAAAAGTTGATGAAAATCATTAGGAAGTTGAAAGAAACTAGTTAGGGGTTACTTACCTATGATTTGGGAAGAAACTCTCTTGAGAAAATTGCCCTTGGTCTCCTATTTTGGTGAAGAAATAAAAATGAAATTGGGTGAAACATCTAACTTAAACACTGCCTGACCCTCGCACTTGCGGTGCCTGGGTCGCACCTGCGCTTTCGCAAGTGCGGAAAATCTATCGCACCTGCAGAAATGGGTTAAGCCACTGAGGGCCGCACCTGCGGAGGTGCTTCCGCACCTGCGGAACTGCTTCTGTGAAGAATGAGTCACACCTGCGGAATTGGGCTCGTCCTCAGCCCCTCGTAGGAGCTGCAACGGAGGATCGGGCTGCTGATCGGTAGATGAGGAAGCACGCGTTCTCGCCATATGCGAGAGAATAAAATAGAAGATCGGTTAGAATTTAGAATTCAAACCGCACGACAGAGAAGGAGAAATGTGAAGTTATTCCTAACTTTGCAGCCTCTGGGGGATAAGTACTGACGTCTCCGTACCGATCCCTCAGACACTACCAAGTTTGTCCGTGAATTTTTGAGACCTAAGCAACCTAGTGTTCTGATACCAACTGTCACGACTCGAAATCCCACCGTCGGGACTGTGGTGGCGTATAACGTTGAACCCGCTAGACAAGCCAACGTTCTGGTTAACATGATTATTTCCTTATTATTAGGCATTTAAAAAAGCGATAAGTGATAACAAGTATAAATAACAATGCGGAAGCTATGAAATATAACATCTTCAAGTATCTGATACTACAAAATCCTTAGTAACAACCCAGAACTGGCACCACAAATCCACAGACTGTCTAAGAATACTAAAAACAAAGTCTGAATAAATAGTACAACTGTCTCAGAAATACAAGAGAAGACATAAAGAAAAAGGAATGAGATAGGAGGTAACGCCAAGGCCCGCGGACGCCTGTAGGACTACCTCAGTGTCGCCTGTGGACTGAAGGATACTCCCACGATCACTGTCCACCGGGTCCGGTACCAAAATCTCCACAACATAAAGAAATGCATGTGTAGCATCAGTACAACAGACCCCATGTACTGAGTAAGTGCCGAGCCTAACCTCGGCGAAGTAGTGACGAGGCTAGGACACGACAAATAATAAAAAACTGTGTAGTTCAATAATACATAACAGAAATAGTGGCATGAAGTAAACAGTTAATTACAAATAAGGGGAAATCATGCTGGGGTACAAAGGGGAAAAACACTTATTGAGTAATAGAATATGGCAACCGTCTAATATCAAAAGAACAACCCAGAACAAACAAGTGCTCGGCATCACCCTTCATTCTTTAATCTCGTTCTCACCAAAACAAGTGCACGGCATCACCCTTCGTGCTTTTAAAATCACAATATCGGCACGACATTATCCTTCGTTCTTTTAAATATAAAATCATGGCACGATATCACCCTTCGTGCTTTACACTCTCATCCTCACAATGCAATAAATAAATACACGGCATCACCCTTCGTGCTTTACACTCTTCCTCACCCAAACAATAACTAGAACAACAACTTGGCAAGGAAGGACCACAATACAAACCATAATTTTGCAACATCCCGACAAGGGAACAATAACAGAAATATCACTGCCCCGGCAAGGGACATAACTATAACCAATTTCACTGAATGTACAACGTAACCAAATAATCCTCAATCGAACAACTAATCAACAGTTTTCGCAACCAAGTATTTCCAACAATTGTATAATCTCCAAAATGAAATCTACTTCATAACACAGTGGATATCGAAGAAAACACATATACCATAAGATATGACTAATGGGCATGCTTGACAATAAGGTATAGGTACTCGTCACCTCACCTATACATTGATCATGATAATAACACGTAGCACATATGACTCAACACCTATTCCCTCAAGCTAAGGTTAGGCCAAACACTTACCTCGACTCCAAGAATCCAAATCAAGCCTCTAGCACTGCTTTTCCTTTCTAACCCGACTCCAAATCAACAGTATCTAGACATAATTGACTCAATAACGTCAATAAATGTTTAACAATTCAGTTCCAATGCTTAAATATAGAATTCCCATCTTTCTTTCCAAATTTTCAAAAATCGACCCCGGGCCCGCTTGGTCAAAACATGAGGTTCGGACCAAAACCCGATCACGCATTCCCCCACGAGCCCGAACATATAATTTGTTTTGAAATACGACCCAATAACAAGGTCAAATTCCCAAATAATCAAAAATCCTTAACTCTACCCAAATTCCCAATTTTCTACCATTAAAACCCTAGAATTCTTGATAAAAGTTGATGAAAATCATTAGGAAGTTGAAAGAAACTAGTTAGGGGTTACTTACCTATGATTTGGGAAGAAACTCTCTTGAGAAAATCGCCAGTGGTCTCCTATTTTGGTGAAGAAATGAAAACGAAATCGGGTGAAACATCTAACTCAAACACTGCCCGACCCTCACACCTACGGTGCCTGGGTCGCGCAGGTGCAGAAAATCTATCGCACTTGCGGAAACGGGCTAAGTCACTGAGGGCCGCACCTGTGGAGGTGCTTTCGCACATGCGGAACCGCTTCTGCGAAGAATGAGTCGCACCTGCGAAATTGGGCTGGCTGGGGCTGGACCGCACCTGCGGCTGGTTACCCGCACCTGCGGCCCAAGGCTCGCAGGTGCGGGCGCACCAGAATTGGTGCACCAACAAGGATTCTTCAACTCTAAAACACCCCGAAACCCACCCGAAACTCACCCGAGCCCTCGAGGCTCCAAACCAATTATGCACACAACCTCAAAATATCATACAGACTTATTCAAGTAATCAAACCACAAAAATAACATCATGAACATCGAATTAAACCTCAAAACCAATGGAATTCCTTAAAACTTCTAAAATTCCATTTTCGATCTGAGTCACGTCAAACTAATTTCGTTTCCCTCCAAATTTCACAGATAACACATATAATATATGTTGAACCTGTTCCGGGCTCCGGAACCATAATACGGGTCCCGTATCACAAGTTTCGCATCAAATCTCATTTTCAAAAACCTTTATATTTTTCAGAAAATAATTTTCTTCAAATATTCATTTCTCGGACTTGGCACCTCAGAATTCGATTCTGGGCATACGCCGAAGTCCCATATTTTCCTAGACCATGGGTCCGAGTCCGTTTACAAAAAATATTGACCAAATTCAAATTTACTCAGATAATTAATACAAAATCATCATTTTATCAATTTTCCACTTAACAGCTTCCTGACTACAAGCTTGGGTTGTGCACGCACATCGAGGTGAGATAAAATGAGACTTTCACGGCCTCAGAACACAAGTTTTAGCTAAAATTACACGGGATGACCTTTCGGGTCATCACATATTAAAATAATACAATATTAATGATATTTATGTCGAGATCTCTTCCTCAATAACGTAAATATATTTAAAATAATAATTTAATATTATTGATGGACCCCCTCAAAAAAATAAATATTTCAAAAATAAATTATTTTATAATTGTTATAAATGTTAATACACTGATGAAGGCCATCAGTATTTTAAAAATAAAATTTAAAATAATTATAAGTGCAATAGACATAGAGTCTATCGATATATTTATTTATTTTTATAAATGCACCGAGAAAGATAATATGACTGGGTTCAGGACACAACCATCGTCCGAACTGTCTACTACCGAGTCCATGGGTTGGAACCCATAACAAACTGAAAAAGCACTTTTGTCGGTCGATGAATGGGTGTAGAGGTTTACATTAGTGGCAAGAGAATCCCTCTATAATCTACTGACGGATGACATCGTTACAGTAAATTGAATTTTGATTGGTCAGAGTCTCCTTATCTTCCGATAGATATATGTCTAAATACTTTTGAAAAAAATTAGAAATTAAGACACTTATCTGTTCTATTAGACTGTAACGAAAAGTTCAATGGAATAGTGGCCTTGTTTAACACAAAAATAGATTTCTCGATCAAAGTCAATATCTAGAAGAAATCGGGTTACTGATAACCAAGATTTACTTCACTTTCCCAACAATTTGAAAGAATAGATCAAGGAATGAAAATAATTGACAAAAGAAAATATGAAATGAATTGATAATCACTCCCAAAATTTTGGCTCAAACCTTGAGAGTAAAGTAAACAATAACAGTATAAATTTCAACAATCATTCCTCCCATTGCAAATGAGATTTCAGTCCTTAAATAGTAGCATACATTATAACGACTCCCTTACTTAATTCAGGCTCACTAATGGTATTAATTGTCCCGATTGCCCGTTACCATGTACAATCATAACGAAAACATTTGTGATTAAAGATTCCTTGTAACTGTACCGATTTCCCTTCCTTGTTTATGAAAGGTTTGTGCATCTTCCCTTCTTCACAACCTTTATTCACTTCGTTCTTGCTTCTCTTTTTTTAGATATCAGGTCCAGTTTTTTCCTTAGTGTAACACTGTGGGTGTTTCTCCCATGCCTTTTCCACATTTTTAACTCGTCTAATTAAGAACACCACTTATCATTACATTGATGTTTCACATACCATGCCCTGTCAGCTTGTTAATAGTCCACGTTCATGTATTGTTTTTCCACCAATGCATATAGTCCCCCAACTTTATGAATATTCTCAACTGAATATTCGGGAAGTGGTAAGTTTTTATGGAGGGAATTCTTTGACATCATTTCTCAAGTATCAGTATACCTCCTTCAGAATCGATGCGATGTATGTCACATTCACGCCACGTGGTTTCTCATGGTTGGTTCTACAATTTTCTTATAAATACTTCATCCTTTTTTATTTCTTGAAACCTTCTTCCTTCTTCTCTGTATCCATCATAGTAAGCCTCCTTCGTAGTTTTGTACATTTCCTATGTATTTTCTTTGTTAAACATGCCTTCTTCAACACTAGAACCTCGCAAAGTTGAGATCGTCGACGAGCTTGCTCCTTCTACTACCCCTACTAGAAATAGGAGAGATGGCAGACTCTGCGTCCTTGGTTCGTTATCTACTTGTAGTTCTACTTATCAAAGTAGTTCCGCAGGCCATCTTCTTCTAGACCTAGGGCTCCTTTGACCCCTAGATCTTCTTCTAATAATAAGGACCCGAACGACCCATGCGTGAGCTTGCAGTTTCTGAGATTGTTCCTCAAGAGTTTTCTTTTGTATCAGATCGTGGGACCATGAAGAATCAAGTTTCTTCTATAGCTTCCCTTAACCCTGCTGAACTTTACCAAAGTTTAATCACTACTGGTCTTCTTTCTTTAGTTTGACGAGAATGTCATTGGAAACCATATTTCCCAATATTAGTTCCTGGTTCCAATCAAAGAACCACCTCTTACCATGCTGGATTTTCTATTGTTTATACCTACCCTTTCACTTTAGGGTTTAAGCCTCCCATTGATCCGGTGATCATCGAGTTTTGTCTCTATTATAATGTTTGTCTTGGCCAGATTGGTCCCATCGTGTGGAGTGATGTGTCATCCCTTCACTATTTGTCAGATTTGGTGTTGTTTTAGACGTCAATACCATACAAGAAGATAAGTTACTTCGTGTGGTACTCAATTTTCGAGTGCTATCTAAATAGAAGAACCTGGTTCTTCTTGACGTATTTACTTCTACTGCCGCGGAATATTAAAAGCAGTAAAGTAAAAACACAAAGATTTTTACGTGGAAAACACCTGGCTCAAAAGGTGAAAAAACCACAACCTACTCCTCAATAGGATTTGCTCAAACACATCACTAAAAACTCTGAGCCAAACAGACTTATAAAATAAACTCTTTTGTAATCCTAGGACTAACTCTAATCCCTTTGTAGTAACTAGCCCCTAGCTAATTTCTACACGCCTCAAGTTAACTCTAACTTGAACAATGCGTACCTATTACAATTGCTTCTAAGAAAGCTGAAAAGATACAATATTAAAACTCCTACTACAATCAACTAGACTCAATAATCAATCAGATGGAACTGGTTCTTCTAGTTGAACTGTAGACTTTTAATCGCACAATGATTTTGTTAGCAAAATAACTCTGGGAACTTTGCTTTCAGACTTTGATTCACTTAAGCTTTTGTGCATGTGTCATTACAGCAGAAATACATCAAGTATTTATAGAGTCAGCTGAGCTTGTCGTCCAATTCTAGTCCAACTCTACCTGGGTGAACAAATTCGAACCAAACTCAACTTTCTTTCTTTTGTTACTTTCCTTGCTGAATTCGACTTCAATCTTCTCATCAGTTTGCAACCTTTTCGCATTAGGAGACAAACTCTTGGTTCATTGATATTTCACATTCACAAATATCTCCTATGCATATACGGTTCATGTGCCAGCTATTCAGTTCAAGATGTGTTCTCTGATGGACCTGGTTCAACTGGTCAGCCATTTGTCAGTCCTCAAAACTATGCAGTGACATGGGTCAACAAATTCCCTCTTTTTGATGATGACAAACTCTGTGCTTAATCATGTATACACTTCAAACACTTTGTATTGTTTTAAGCATTGGTTATAGAGAATCCAGGTTCATTAGGTTATAAATATCACTTTGAATTTTTTTTTTTGAAAAAATTAAGTTTAGCACATATCTTCTCCCTTTTGGCATCATCGAAATGTTTTCAAAATGATACACTTACCAGATTTATTAATTATTAGTCATGGCCATTGAGGTAACTGCAAGTGCAAAGCATGAATAATCAACACAAGAAGCCAATAAATGTTAGCTAACTAAGAAATTGAGACAAGTCAATAACTAGAAGCAAAATTCATTAATTAGGAACGATTATCAACCACCATACATAAAAACAAAAACAAACCAACCATGAGCAAAATAACTGAAACTGAAACTGAACAACTGGTCTAAAGATGGGTTTTGGACGCTCTGGAAAGCCTAAGGATGGGAAGGTGCAGAGGAGGTTGTGGTCTTGGATTGTAGGAGAGAAAGTATCTACTGAAGAACACCCTCATTCTTTTCTTTCTCTTTTGCTAATTCAGCCCTAAGAGCATCCCACTCAGCTTCAACCTCAATCACACGAGACTTCAAACAAAGGATCTCCATATCCTTAATCTCGTTTTCCTACACCAGAGTTCTAACTTTGCTGTTGACTGGTTGCTTCCCAGACGAAGCAGGTTCATCCACAGGAACATTGACATTATAGTCACATGTCAGCAAAGTTTCCTTCCCCAAATAATCTTTGGAAGTAGCCATCTCATCCTTCTTTACTGGAACCCCAAAATGTGCAAGCACTGCTGTCAGAATGAAGCCATATGGAATTGTGTGTGCTTTGGTTCCATTCACAACTCTATCAAAGAGTTGGATGATGAAAGCCGGCCAATTTATTTTCTTTCCCCTATACAAGCATTCCATCAAGGTAAGATCCACATAATTTTCAATGTGCCTTCTTTCTTGTCTAGGTAGTAGGAACTTGATGACGAACTCAAAGAGTAACTTGTGCTCTGGCTTCATTTCTCTCTTGTAAATCGGTCTACGTTCAATCTCCTTCTCACTATCCCTGAAGAATATGGTGATGTTGATTGCTGAGGCTATCCCATCTAGACATGGCCATCTTTGCTTTGTGTAGTCGTCATAGCCCTCAACTGGTATGTTCAGAATAACACCCAATTCTTTAGCATCAAAGGAAACTTCAATTCCTTTGACCATGGAGGTGACCCTGCCTTCCTTGACAATGGAATTTCCCATGAATTCTACCAACTCAGCCCTTGCCAGCCTTCCTTCCATGCGAAGGACCAGGTACTTCCGGCCCTGCACCTCTAGAGTTTCCAGCAGATATTGCATTCGAGGCTCCTCTAGATCCTTCACCAGCTTACCCTTCAGTATTGTTCTTTTTCCAAACATAGTAACTCTATCAGTCACCTCTATTATTTCCTTCTCCTCCTCCCCACTCCAGTCTGCATCATCATCCTCTCTTTCAACAATTTTCACTTTCTTTGGCTTGGCCTTGGTCCTCTTAACAAATCTTGTTGGTGTAACAGACATTCTAGCTGACTTCTTTGAAGAAGCCTTAGCCTTTGTGGGTTTTGGTGTCTCAGCCACACCTGGAGAAGGCTGCTCCTCCTGTTGGACCAGGTCCAATGTCGTCTCTTCAATCTCAAAATCCTCAAACAGGCTCTCTAACTTTTGCTTTTCCTTTGGCTTCCCTCTTCTTCTTGCTCTCTTTTAGAGCCTTTTCTAATTTCTCTTCTTCATCTCTCACAGTGCTACGAGTAGCTCTTACTTTTGGAGTAGGAACATCAACAACTTTAGAAATTTTTCTTTTCTTTGAAGGAACTGGGTGAGTTGCCTTCTTGGGCTTCTGACTCCTTCTTTTCTTGGGGTTATAGGACTCCCCCAGTTTCTTCAGCCTTTCAGCCAATGTTTCTTCCCCAGATGAACCAGGTTCATATGTTCCTTTCTTCAGACTTGCAAGACCTACTGCAACTTCCTCAACTATGCTCCCCCCTATATTTGTGACGTTTTCTCCAACAGTTTCAGGAATGGGACCACACAGCGTGGTACCATCCTCCCCAGATCCCCTCACATATTCTTTTCCCTCTCCCTCAAGAATTCTTTCTTTTCTACCACCCCTCTGCCTTCCAGGTACTCATTGGCTGATTTAAAGGATTCACTGGACGAATCTGAATTAGTACCTTTGTCTGCTTTAATAAGATCCTCCAAGAATTTTTCCCTAGTACCTTTGGCTGATTTTCGAACAAGAACTTTGACACGACGATTCTTGGAGGCAGGAGTAGGGTTTGGAGTGGGTGTATTTTCAGGGGTTGATGAAATTTCTGGTGATTCAGAATTGTAAACGATGGAGAATTGGAGACAGATTCAGAATGTCCTCTATCATAATCACGATTAGGTGATGAATTAGAAGAAGAAGCTGGTGGTGGTGAAGACATTTTATGTATTGTTAGGAAGAAAAGGCGAGTTATCAGTTTTGGGTTGTATAGTATGAGTTG
Source organism: Nicotiana knightiana (assembly GCA_005239525.1). Classification (NCBI taxonomy): domain Eukaryota; kingdom Viridiplantae; phylum Streptophyta; class Magnoliopsida; order Solanales; family Solanaceae; genus Nicotiana; species Nicotiana knightiana. The sequence continues at coordinate 132,046 of ML412312.1, read as the reverse complement.
AACTTGGGTTGAGGGTAGCTTTACGAATAGAGGAGTAATGATGACCTTTTATAAGATAGGGCTATTAATTATCCAACGGGTATAAAAATTATTCAAGTGGGAGTCTAATAGTTGTAGAAGTGTCATTGATTTGATGGTTAAGAGTTCCATACTTCTAGGCTAATTGAGTACTGATGTGACTTCTTGGAACGCGTTCATTTAGGGATTAGTACAAGGACTTTGAAATGAACCAAATATAGATAGAATCCTGCTCATGTGTGACTGTAATTGAATTAATGTATGGAGAAGAGTACGTACCTTGTCAGTCAGATGAATCAACATGGATGAACCAGGTTCATCCTGTTAGAAATCTTTAAATTGCCTCAATTTACAAAGATAGATAAACATTATTAGTATCCAGGGAATCATATTAATACATGGCACAAGAGTATGGCAATAAAGACATGATGTTGAGAAATTATTAATCTGATTAAGTACCTAATTAAGATTTTCTAGCCAAATTTTTTTTCTCAATCAGGTGATCTTAATCATCCCTAATCTCTCAAAATGCTCCCTACTAAGTGCTTTAGTGAATATATCAGCAATTTGATGATCAATAGCACAAAATTCGATTGAGATCATTCCTTTTTCATAGTTATCCCTTAGGAAATGGTGCCTAACATCTATGTGCTTAGTCCTTTTGTGATGAACCGGGTTCTTCGTCATACTAATAACACTAGTGTTATCACAAAAGATAGGAATGCATTCCACATCAATACCAAAGTCTATGAGTTGTTGCTTGATCCATAACAACTGGGCATAACATGAGGCTGCAGCCACATATTCAGCCTCAGCAGTAGATCAGGCTACCNACACAATCCCACGCTGAACACAATATTAGGTCTGCTGGCAGTGAGATATAATAGAGACCCAATCTTCCCTCTGTATAGCTTCTGATCAACAGATGAACCAGGTTCATCAATATCCAATTTTGTAGATGTGGCTATGGGATATTTCTTTTGAGTCTCCATTTTAAACTTCTTAAGCAATTCTTTCACATACTTTTGTTGATGGATCATTGTTCCATTTGGGTTTTGCTTAATTTTTAAGTACCTAAGAAAAAGTTTAACTCACCCATCATACTCATCTCAAACTCACTTCCCATTAGCATAGCAAATTCCTTTCTCAATTTTTCAGAACTCGCCCCAAATATAATATCATCCACATATATTTGCACAACCAGGAGATCCTTACCCTTTTCCCTTAAAAGCAAGGTACTATCAATTTTGCCTCGTTTGTACCAATGTTCTAGCAGGAATTTCGATAATCGTTCGTACCATGCTCTTGGTGCTTGTTTGAGACCATATAGAGCCTTGTCAAGTTTGTATACGTGGTCAGGTGACTCCTTGCTTTCAAAACCTGGAGGCTGCTTGACAAATACATCTTCCTTCAGATAGCCATTCAAAAAGACACTTTTAATATCCATCTGATGAAGAGTGAATTCCATGTGTGCAGCAAATGCTATAAGATGTCTTATTGCCTCCAATCTTGCCACAAGGGCAAAGGTCTCATCATAGTCAATTCCTTCTTCTTGACTATACCCTTAAACAACTAATCTTTCCTTATTCCTTGTAACAATTCCATCCTCATCGAGCTTGTTCCTGAAGACCCACTTGGTGCCAATCACTGATCTATCTAGTGGCCTGGGTACCAAGTGCCATACTTGACTTCTTTCAAACTAATTCAGCTCTTCTTGCATGGAATTTACCAATCAGCATCTTGTAGGGCTTCCCCAATGTTCTTTGGTTCGATCATGGATAGAAAGGCATCAAATGCACACAGATTTTTCAAGGATGATCTTGTTTTGATTCCGGATGCCAAATCTGTTATAATGTTCTCAAGAGGGTGAGAACTCTGATATCTGTGTGGTTTAAGTACCAGTTGTTCATTCCTAGATGATTCCATGGTGTCTTGTTGCTGTGAAGCAGGATCAGGGCCAGGTTGCATATGTTGAATTCCCCCTGTAATGATGCTTGGGGTAGTTGAACCTGGTCAATCACCTGTTCCACCTTCCATGCTTGCTTCAATGTGATCACTGCTTCTTACCAGTCCAAGCTCCTTATCTTCAGGTTCCTGTCTCTAAGCAAGAATGTTAGTTTCATCAAAGACAACATGTATACTTTCCTTTACACACATAGTTCTTTTATCATACACTTTATAAGCTTTCCTATGTGATGCATATCCCAAGAATACTCCCTCATCACTTCTGGGGTCAAATTTTCCTAAGGAATCTTTGCCATTATTATGTACAAAACACTTGCATCCAAAAGCCCTAAAGTAGGATATGTTGGGCTTTCTCACTTTAAGTAATTCATAGAGAGTTTTCTCTACCAGAGGTCTGGTCATGCATCTATTGATTATGTAACAAGCAGTGTTTATTGCTTCAGCCCAAAAGCTGTGAGGTAGTTTGCTAGATAGAAGCATGGTTCTTGCCATGTCTTCAAGAGTTCTGTCTTTTCCTTTCAACAACCCCATTTTGCTGTGGGGTTATAGAAGAAGAAAAGTTATGATTAACACCATGTTCATCACAGAACTCAGTAAACTTAGCATTCTCAAATTCAGTACCATGGTCAGATCTTATTGATGCTAGTTGATGTCCTAATTAATTTTGAGTTTTCTTGACAAATGAGGCGAACATATCAAATGCTTCATACTTAGATTCCAGGAATAAGGTCCAAGAGAACCTTGAATAATCATCAACTATCACCATCACATATATCTTACCACCTCTACTCAAAGTTCTCATAGGACCACATAGATCCACATGATCCAGTTCCAACATCCTGGTGGTACTGACTATTTTCTTACTTTTGAAAGAGGACCTTACCTGCTTCCCCCTGGCACATGCCTCACAAACTTTGTACTCCTTGAAGTTAATGTTAGGAAGTCCTACCACTAATTCATTAGAGACTAGCTTGTTAAGTTGAGTTAGACTCGCATGACCAACTCGTTTGTGCCATAGGAGGGGATCACTGTCCAACACACTTAGGCAAGTGAGTTCATTTTCAGACAGTGTGGACAAGTCTATGACAGATGTTATTCATTCTTTTTCCCTGCAAAACAATCTTGTCAGTAAGAAGCTTTATCACAAAACATTTTGTAGAAGTAAAAGCAACCAGGTTATCTCTGTCACACAGTTGTGATACACTGATCAGGCTATATTTCAAGCCATCTATTAGATACACATGTTCAATGGANGACTTTCAAGTGAAAGGAACCGTTCCATGTTCCTAGTCATATGCTTTGAGCAGCCACTATCCAAATACCAAATCTGGCTGCCTCCTCTCACTTGAACCTCTGGTTCTTCATGTGATTCCTTGTCAGATTCTCCAATTTCCATGAGCGCCTGATCTTCAGTCTCCCCATCTTCTGATTCTTCATTTGAACTTTCCCCCCAAGCAGCAATCATAGCCTTTGTTGTGGTTTTCTTGGGTTGGACCTGTTCCTTCTTCCTGTTCCTTCTCTCATATCTCTCTTTCTTCCATTCTAATTCCCACCGAGGACAGTTTTTAATGAGATGGTCAGTCTTACCACATTTATAGCATCCCTTGTTGGTTGGCCTTTCTGGAGCTTTTGCTTTTTTGTAGTTTCCTCCTCTAGAGATGCCCTTCTTCCTCATAAGAAAGTTTCTGAATTCTTTTGTGATCATGGACATCTCATCATCTTCCACATCTTCTCCCTCAGTTATTCTTAGTGCTAGACTCCTCTCCTTCTTTGGACCATCCATCTTCATTGTCTGCCTTCTCAGTTCATAGGCAGTGAGGTTTCCAATCGGCTAATCCAATCTTAGGGTTGTCATATTTTTGGATTCCTGGATAGCAGTGATTTTTCTTTCCCAAGAAATAGGAAAGACCCTTGTTAGGATCTTCTCAACCTTGTCCTCTTCAATAATGACTCTTATAAGAGAGTTCAGTTCATTAGTCAAGGTTGTGAACCTTGTGTACATCTCTTGGATAGTCTCTCATTCTTTCATAGTGAAGTTTTCGTACTGAGAGTATAGAGTACCTCTTGACCTTTTTACCTGAGGTGTTCCTTCATGGGCTACTTGCAAGGTATCCCAAATCTCTTTGGCAGTGGTGCAACTTTGGATTCTGCTGTACTCGTCTGGACCTAGTCCACACACTAGCCACTTTTTGGCCTTTGCATTCTTCTCCCATTTCTTCAGATCCTCAGCAGTGCAATCAGCTCTAGTCTTTGGTATATCTATACCTTCAGCAGTCTTCATCATGGTAGCTAGAGGACCATCAGTGACTATGTCCCAGAATTCATAGTCTTCTCCAATTAGGTGGTCCTTCATCCTGTTTTTCCACCAAGAGTAATACTGGCAATTGAAGAGTGGTGGCCTTGCGGTTGATTGACCTTCCCAATTTCTAGGTGGTGCACTCTTCTTGATCTTCTCCAAGGTGCTAGCCTTTCAAGGATAACCCACTCTGATACTAATTGTTGTTTTAGACGTCAATAACACACAAGAAGATAAGTTACTTTGTGTGGTACCCAATTTTTGAGTGCTGTCTCAATAGAAGAACCTGGTTCTTCTTGATGTACTTACTTCTACTGTCGCGGAATATAAAAAGCAATAAAGTAAAAACACAAAGATTTTTATGTGGAAAACACCTGGCTCAAAAGGTGAAAAACCATGACCTACTCCTCAGTAGGATTTGCTCAAACACTTCAATAAAAACTCTGAGTCAAACAGACTTACAAAATAAGCTCTTTTGTAATCCTAGGACTAACTCTAATCTCTTTGTAGTAACTAGCCCCTAGCTAATTTCTACATGCCTCAAGTTAACTCTCACTTGAACAATGCGTACCTATTACAATTGCTTCTAAGAAAGATGAAAAGATAGAATATTAAAACTCCTTCTACAAAGTAGACTCAGTAATTAATCAGATAGAACTGGTTCTTCTAGTTGAACTGTAGCCTTTTAATCGCACAATGATTCTGTTAGCAAAATAACCTTGGGAACTTTTCTTTCAGACTTTGATTCACTTCAGCTTTTGTACGTGTGTCATTCTAGTAGAAATACATCAAGTATTTATGGAGTCAGTTGAGCTTGTCGTCCAATTCTAGTCCAACTCTACCTGGGTGAACAAATTCGAACCAAACTCAACTTCCTTTCTTTTGTTACTTTCCTTGCTGAATTCGACTTCAATCTTCTCATCAGTTTGCAACCTTTTCGCATTAGGAGACAAAATCTTGGTTCATTTATATTTCACATTCACAAATATCTCCTATGCATATACGGTTCATATGCCAGCTATTCAGTTCAAGATGTGTGCTCTGATGGACCTGGTTCAACTGGTCAGCCATTTGTTAATCTTCAAAACTATGCAGTGACATGGGTCAACATTTGGTTTCCGCTCTAAAGTACCTTCCATCACTTACTTCATATTTACACTCCCAAGTTGTTTCGTGAAGGGGTACTTTCCTCATGGCTAGAAGAAAAAAGGTTTTAGTTAACCCCGAGGATGACAGTGACCGTGGCTGGTACGAGCGTCTTGTTGCTGCCCCCACTAGTGGGTTAGTGGGTGAAGAAAACATGCCTTTTCCAAAAAAATAGAACTTTGCATGTAACTTTTTTCTCTTCCTTTGATGACTTTAATTCCTTCATATAACCACATATTCATTTTTCAGCAACCATGGAAGTCTTCAAAGAAATTCCTAACTTCCGTGCTTGGATAGAAAATATGTTGGCTGCTGCTCTTATGAAAAAAAGATCTTGGAAATTTCTTTGGGAGAAATTCGGTTGGAAAGTGAAGACTCACGATACTTTTCATACTTGCAGTTCCTCTCCTCATTTACTTGTTTATACATAAATTTTTCATCAGTTTCCTTTTTTATTTAGTGTTTGTTATTCCTGGCATTAGTCCCGGATCTGTTCCATCATCCAGGCTTTTTATAAGTCTTGCTCAAGAATGGATTTTGAGTGATTCTTCCTTCAAGAGGAAAATTGTTGAAGCCCGTGGGTTTGATGATGAAGAGGATGTAGAAGAAGGTTTTTTGGTGAGAAAAAACGTGTTAGAAGACGCGTGGTTTCTGGTGATGAAACACTTGTTTCTCATGATCGCCCATCAAGTTTCATTCCCTACATACTCATAGATGAGCAAAAGAATGCCCCTTTAGAAATTTCTGATGAAGATGTTGGTAAATCAGCTAATCCCCCATCAAGTCCTTTTGAAATGTTATTCGCATGGCTTTGAGGGTGAAGAAGTCCTCGGGCATGTTTATGAAGAATTTCCACTTGCTTCCCTTATAGTTTTATCTAATGTTAAACCCCTATGTCTTTTCTTGGTGTTATTCAAGTGGCTCCTCCCGTTGTTGCTTCTCATGTAGAAGCTGAGCCTTCTAGTAGCAGGCGGGAAATGAAAAAGGTTATGAGTGAAGTTCCTAGGGGTGGAAATATATTGAGGAAGTCTGGACAAGCTAACATGTGGTTGAAGCCATTGTTAGGACTCGTGGAGAAGAAGAAATTGGAGGGTAACAATTCCTTGACCTTAATGAATGACATTGTTCATTCTTCTCTTAAGTTTTAAATTTACTTACATTCCTTCCTTCCTTTTCCTCATTTGGAACTCTCATTCTTTTTTGTAGATTATTTTGATAAGCACTGAGCTTCTGAAAAGGGTCTCTTGGACAGATCAACAACTAAATGAATTGCGTACCGAGGGTGATAACTGGAGTGAACAATTTGAAGGTCTTCAGTTGGAAAAGGATGTTCTTGCAGAAGAGAAATAAGCTTTAGAACAACAAATGCTAATGGTATCCGTTGAGTTAGCTGTTCGAAAATCTTCTTCTAGCACAATTGACAAGGATAAGGATAGACTGGAATCCTCTTTTGCTAAACAAATTTCCAAGGCTATTGAAGAGATAAGAAGTTTGAAAAAGCTCCTTAACCAAAAAGAGGTTTACGTAGTTGAATTGGTTCAAACGCTTACCCAGGCTCAGAAAGATCTCTGTACCTCTACAGATAAAATTCAGTTCCTAGAAAGTTCTCTTGCTCCATTGAAGACAACTTATGAAGCCTTAGAAGCTGAAAAAAGAAGAGTTGAGGGCTGGAATTGATCAGTGGGAGAATGGCTATGAAGCCCTCGAGGATAAGTCATTGTTGGATGTTAGCTGGGCTTTTTTGAACACTCGCCTCGAGACTTTAACTGAAGCCAGCCAAGAAGGTTTTGACCTTAATGCCGAGATAGCTAAAGCTAGAGAAACAATTGACAAAATCAGAAATGTCGAAGCTTTTCCACACCTGAAGCCGAAGGTTCTAAGGGTGATGGAGATGGACTTGTTCCTAGTGAAGCTGATGTTCATTCCTCTTATCCCCAAGTTGATCCTTCTTCTCCCATTTATGATGCTTTATAGCTTTTCCCCTTGTCCAAACTTTTTGTTGAAAGTGTTTGTTTGTTGGTTTTTGCTTGGAAGTCCCATATGTTTTTTGGACAAAATTTTTTTGGAAGGTTTTGCTGCCCCTGTATTTTAGGGTTATGACATCAGTACTGCTCATGTTCTTTGGGGCTATGATATAAATATCTTTATTTAGTTTGCCGCATATTATGCTTTCTGTTCTTTTAATGTTTGAGCTTTCTCTTGCACTTAAATAGCTTTAGTAGACCGTGACTTCGATATACACGGGTTGTTATAAAAGAGAGCCTTTTTATATTTAAGACACTGATGAAGATGACGTCTCATCTTCATATTGGTGCAAATATATGAAACACGAAGTAGATATGAAAATAGAAATAATTAGAGGAAATTTTATGTTTTGAACTTTCAAACAAATAAATTTCGTAAAACATTTTCATAACTGTTCATACAACACATTCATAATTGCTTACATTTTAGTTGGTTTACAAATTCAGGTCTATTCTCTTGTGACTAAATTTATGGTCTTTACCTAGAAATTCATGGGAATAACTTGCATCCCTTTTGCGAGTTTGAACTCCTTTGAAATATTTTCAAGGGTTTCTTCAACGTTTTGATTCAGGATGAACTATGCCCTTGGTTCATTTTCCTTCCTTCTATATGCATAGTCCCCTCAACATTGGAGCTTTGAAGTATGAAATCTCGAACACTGGATCACTTATTTTTTTGGTCCTTTCCCTGAAAAGGGAAATAAAAACGGGACTCGGAGATAATTTCTTAGATGATGACTGCATAACCCTTTCCCATAAAAAAGTTGTCACCTAGACATGGAATAATTCAGTATTCCGCATGTCTTTCGGGTTTAATATCATCATTTGGTACGGGCCAACTTTTTGCCTATCATCTAAAATGGTTAGCAATATTCAAAAGAACAAAATAAAATCGAACTTGCATGATACCTGACCGTGGGTATTTTCTTCATTTAGAAGTAATACTTCTTCAAATAGACTGCATTCCACTTCGATGGTAATACCTTGCCATCCATGGTTTCCAACTCGTATGCTCCTTTTCCAGCGATGCCTTGAACCATATATAGGCCTTCCCAATTTGGGCTCAATTTTCCTGCATTTGCCGCTTTTGTTGACCGGAACACCTTTTTGAGAACGAAGTCCCCAATCTTGAAGTACCTCAAATTAGCTTTACTGCTATAATACCGTTCAATCATCTGTTTCGAATTAATGATGCTTCTCTCCTTTATTCTTACAAATCCAAATTTACCCGCAACACCTCCTTGTTTTCCTCTTCAATAAAATACGTGTACCTCGTACTTGGTTCACCTATCTCCATTGGAATTCAAGATTCTGCACCGTATACAAGTGAAAACGGAGTCTCACTCGTACTATTTTTTGTGGTTGTTCGGTAAGCCCATGACACCCTGGTAGTATCTCTGGCCATTTGCCTTTTGATTCTTCCAATATCTTCTTTAAGTTATTGGTAATAACTTTATTTGTCGATTCAGCTTGTTCATTGGCCACAGGGTGATAAGGTACGGATGTAATTTGTTTGATTTTCCAACCTTGAAAGAATTTTGTGATTTTCGCACTTATGAATTGTGGCCATTGTCACATACAATTTCCTTTAGAACTCCAGATCGACATATAATATTTCCCAAATGAAATCCCTAACTTCTTTTTTCCACACCTATTTGAAAGCACATGCTTCTACCCATTGGATAAATAATCTGTTAAAACTAACATAAATCATACCTTTCCTTTAGCTTGAGGCAACGACCCTACGATTTCCATACCCCATTTCATGAAGGGCCATGGTGAAATAACTGAATGCAACAGCTCTATCGATGCATGTTATTAGCATATCATTTACATTTATCGCACCTAGCTACAAATTCTATTCTTATTTGACCAAATGTAAATTCTATTCTTATCATTTACATTTATCGCACCTATCTTCCATATTTGACCAATAATATCCTATTCTTATTAATGTTTTCACCAACGATCTTTCCCCTGCATGGCTACTGCAATGCCCCTTATGTACTTCTCTCAATACTCCGTTTGTGATGGACCAATGAACCGTTCTAAAGGTCCACCAAACATTTTACGATATGAATTTCCACAAAAACTAAGCAGTATCAAGAAACCTTTTGCCGTAGAAATTATGATTTCTTCTTATCTTCAGGCAAGATACCATACTGCAAAACGTTTACAAATTCATTTCTGCAATCCCACTGTAGGTTTGATTGAGTGCCGAATGAAACAAATATATCACAATGGAATTTTCTGCATTTGTTACATTCGCAACAAACGCGAGATTTACCAAAAGGCACGTTGTTATGGCACTCCCTAGCCCGTCTTCGGAAGGCTCGAAACAGTTCGAGTTTTTGCATTGAGAAAGCATGTCGAGGATTCTCCACGCCCAACCTCGAGGCGGTGTCAATCGAAGGCCATCATGGAAAAGCGGGAAATTCCCATAAGGCACGTGTTTAAAGTTGACCAAGCCCGAAAAATAGTGCAAGTCCGTACCGTGACATTAAATGGCTATACTAGCCACTTATCTTTGTAATAATTACACATGCACTATGTTGGGATTCTCCCTCTTATATAAAGGGGACCCTTGTCATTTTGTAGGATAGATGATACTCAATACAAGAACAAGAACATTCTCTGCTCTTTAACTCAAACATTCTCTACAATTGTTCCCATTGATTTATTGCTTTTCATTTATTGTGTTAATCAATTGTTCTTCATTTATTACTCATTATTGATCATAAAGAGGCCATCTTCGAGGCCTTCAATATTGTTATACCTTCTTCGACCGCCTTCAATCAAGCTCTCGAGCTCGACCTCGAGGCCCCGTTCTCGACCAGCTCGAGACCCCGTCTCATAACTGCTCGATTTGCATAACTCTGTTACCCTTCACTCTTGTGTCATTTTTCTTACCTCTCACTTAGCATATATTGCCTAAAACAACTAGTATTAAAACAGATCATATATTTTTAGAACCACAAAATCAAGTATTATTGTAATTACCATTTTCGAGGTAAACAGTTTGGCGCCCACCATGGGGCTAAAAATAATAGTGATTGTTTTAGTGCCGGTTTTATAAAAACGCAAGTTATTATTTACACTTTTTCTTGTCCAAGAATCTTCAATTTGAGGTCAGAAAATGTCTAACTCAGTGAATGCACATGAAATTAACGGTCCTGAGGATCATGGAGAGAACGTCGCAGCTACTTCAGGTGCTAGTGTACCACTGCAAAACCCTGAAGGGGCACCCGTGCAAATCCCCATTGATGAAGGTTCACTCAACGCTCAACATGTCGATGTAAGCTCTCATACAGATGGAGGTATACGCGCAGAAGACCAACATGAAGAACAGAGAGCCCCTGCTCAAAACGAAAGAGAAGTTAGCCTTCATGTCATTTTTGAGATGTTGCAAGCACAACAAGTGGCTATTGCTCAGCTACAAAGCCATCACAGAACTCCAAGCATAGCACCACCAGAAATGGCTCCTTGATTCGAACAGGCACCAGAAAGGTCGAGCAATAATTGGTCAGTAGACGACCACGCTATTATGAAGATGCTCGAGGACCTCACAAAGAGGATTGAATCAAGTGAAAAGAAGATAGAAGCTAACGACAAAAAGGTGGAGACATATAACTCAAAGGTCGATCAGATCCCGGGCGCACCACCGATTCTGAAAGGTGTAGCTTCAAAAAAGTTCATGCAAAAGCCATTCCCACCAAGTGTGGCCCCCAAGACCATCTCGAAGAAATTCAGAATGCCCGATCTCCTGAAGTACAATAAGACCTCGGACCCTAATGAGCACATTACTGCTTACACTTGTGATGTGAAAGGGAACGACCTAAAAGATGTCGAGATTGAATCCGTCTTATTGAAAAAATTTGGTGGAACACTGTCCAAAGGGGCCATAATGTGGTATCATAACCTGCTCCCGAACTCGATAGATTTCTTTGCCATGATGGCAGACTCTTTTGTGACGGCACATGCTGGTGCCATCAAGGTCGCTACGAGGAAGTCTAATGTCTTCAAAATCAAACAAAGAGAGAATGAGATGTTAAGGGAGTTCGTATCCCGCTTCCAATTGGAACGAATGGAATTACCTCCGATCTCTGATGATTGGGCAGTACAAGCCTTCGCTCAGGGCTTGAATGAACGAAGCTTGATAGCTTCAAAGCACTTGAAGCAAAACTTAATCGAGTATCCCGCCGTAGTTTGGGCGGATGTAAACAACAGGTATTAGTCAAAGATCAGAGTCGAGAATGACCAATTAGAAGCCCCCTTGGGCTCGGTGTATCCTAGCAGGCTCTTAGCAAAGGAATCGAGGCTTCCAGAAAAAGAGTCGAGGCCAGGAAAAGAAAGGTACCGACCGTATATAAAAACTAGGAGAAATATCACGAGGAGTAACATACCTCGAAGTGACCAAAGGATGGATCGAGGCCAGAATCCTCGGGGACTCTTGAACAAAGCAGTGTTAGACAGGCACACAGGGCTGGTAGAGGCACGCGCCGTCTATCAGAGTACAACTTTCATTGGAGGTGATATCCATTCCCTGATTAATCTCTTGTTTGTCTCATGTATCTCCTGATGTTTGGCCTCGGAGTCATGAATCCTCTTGGCGCAACTTGTTGTATTTTACTTGGGTTTCTGCATCTTCGTCTATGACACTGTTTCCACGACCAATTCCTGGCTCAACTTTCCCAGCTAAGTTGTCCTCCAACCATGTCGGGTAAAAGGGTGCATGTACCGCATGATACTTGTCTGGATCGATGGTTTCCTTCTCCACAATGATCTTTGAGTGCCACATATGCTGAGGTTGACACTTGTAAGGGATGTCGTCATCTTGAAAATCTGCCCGAAAATGTCTTTGCGACCCGCAGTATGATCTGCTTCCTGCCTGTCTGCCTCATAACCCTGATGGGAACATAGGGGTATATTCCCCTTAACCCGATCAACACTAAGTGAGGAGCGTCCCTTGACTTGATGATGAAATCGTCAGTAAGGAACCATTCAAACATCTACTGAACCTGATCCTCAGTCAAATTGTCGAAGAACTCCACCCATTCCTTAGAACTCTATGGTTGAGCAAACCTGTCCAGAATATAAGTCATCAATTTAGGGTGATGGAAGGTAATATGTTCATTCCATGCCCTTCGTGGAAACTCCTGGCGATATTGACCCTTTTGGAGATGCTCTATTAACCACAACTGCAGCAGCAAATTGCAACCCTCGAAATATTTGGACCCTTTCTGGCAGTAGTCCAAGGTCCGGTAGATATCAGCTATAATCATAGGGACTATTGTGTATGTCTGTCCCTAGATTCCTTCCATTAGAGTCTTGGTGACCATAGCCAGTCTAGTGTGAATTATTTCCCTTTTCATTGGGAACACTATCATACCCAAGAAGCAAACAATGAACACGAAAACTCTGCGGTGAATATGACACAAGGAGGTGATGCAAAAATCATCGTGGAAAATATGGTAGGACTTGCTATGACCGTATCTCTCATACAATTAGTCAAATGGTATATAATATTTTTTTAAGCACTCCAAATCGGCGTTCTTTTTCAGACCCATCAGTTTTAGAAATCCTCTACTAGTGCAATTTTCTGGTACCAATTGCCCAGGGCTATCCCAAGGTAGACCAGCAAATCCCCCGATCTCTTCTAGGAGCGGGGTTATTTCTATATCCTCGAAGTGAAACACTGATCTTTCACTATCCCAGAACATGGTTGCAGCTTCTATCAACATGTTATTTGGTTGGATGTCTAACAGAGAAGGAAAATTTCCCAGGACCTTGTTCATATGTTTTTTGTCACTTGAGGAAAGATCTTCCCGCCAATCTAGTAGTAGTGGCAGTATACTATGGAACATGCCGAACCTGGGGACCTCGTGCCTCATTTTCTTCAAAACATACAAGGTTAGACCCTTTTCTCCCTCCAGATTCGACTATTTATATATCCATGATTAGCATATTGGCTTTTAGTTCTCCAAAATTAATGCACAAAACGTGGAAACCCTGGTGGACTTTTGGATAAGGTTTGTCCTAAAGGGTTATTATGTGAACAACATATTAACCCGTCTAGGTTTGACCATGATGCATGTACAGTTATAATCATAGTAAGGTAGCTATGGGGTCTAGACTGGTACCCTCAAGCAGACAACTTGAGAGGGAAAGGCACGGAACCATCAATTGCACCGCTGATCGACTAGCTTTACCACAAATAAGCCTTTCCGAATTTAAAGGGTGATATATAGGAAGAGCGCAACCACTCATCAAGTGTTGCTATAGGATTGATTATGCACGATTGGCATATGATGTTGAGTAAAGGAAATCATAAATGCTCAAAACGGGCAATTAAATTCACATAAGGGGAAAGGGGAAGGGTGCGCACGTATTAACAAAAAAAAAGCATGCTTAAGACTAATTTACAAAAAGGCAAGTTTGTTACGGTAAAAGCCTAAAATCCCCAGCAGAGTCGCCATGCTGTGTCTCCCTCTTCTTCCTCGTGGAATCGAGTTTCGACATTCGACAACTCCTTTCCTTTTTGGGAAAAGGGTATGGAAATTGAAGAGTCGCCACCTAACGGATTTGAGGTGCGTTAGGGCACCTAATGCAAGTAACTCATAAAACCAATTTACATTACCAGAGATTGGGTAAAGGCTTGAAATTACCTCGAGGGGAGGGTGTTAGGCACCCCTTGAGGTCCTTAATGGTGGGTCCTGGCCAAACTAACTTTTGGTGAGTTAGTCATTAAGCAAGTAAAGTAGTTTAATCACACATATGGATTACAAAAGAAAGACATGGGAATAAATGGGTCCTAGGTTTATTAGCCTATAGGATCACATCTGTACAATACTCGGTAAACCTTTCTCAACTAGAGGGGTTACACGTAGCATTATCACTCAGGGCATCATATCCTTTACTACCCAATTACCCTCCCCTCGGTGGTTATATAAGCAATTCTAATTAAACGTACTCTAGGCGTGCATTACTCGTCCCTTTTCTTATGGTCTTGGAGGTGTTTAAGACCTCTAACTAAGGCAGTTCTAGACTCTCCTAAAGTGCTTAAAAGTGGAAAATCTAAACGACAACAAAGAACATATATGACTGTCAGGTAAAAGAACAATTAAGGGGCTCATGTTTACCTTCACAAATAAACAAATAATTAGCACCTCTCAAACAACAAGATTTCAAATGTTTCAGAAAGGTCCTAGAACAAGATATCTAGTTGAGCATGACAAGCAGAGAATATGCAACATTGTGTTAAGGCGAAGTGATAGAAACCTAATCAGCTTGCCTACTGATTTTAGAATCTCTTGAATCTGGGTAGTTCACAAGTAAGCAAGGCATAGTTTTACAATCCGCAAGATTTCAATTATCCTACAGGCTGGCCTAGGCGCTGTTAATATCCAATTTTTCCCAAAATATTTTAAAAATTACATATATACCTTCAAAATCATGCATTAGTAGCAATTGGAATTTTTTTCATAATTTTTCCACATTTTTATAAATTTGTCCAGCATTCCAATAAATAACTACAAAATTTCATCACAAATGATTTCAAAAAAACATTTCTTGATTTAATTATTCCGTAAATAACCAATTTGGCACCTTTTGGCTATAATTGTAATAAATTTTCAATTATAGCCCAACCATATAATTTTGTACTATTTTTACCAGAAATTAGTCCTTTGTATTTTAAAATGCTAAATAATCTTTTAAAACTATTTTCTATGCATGAAATTCATTTTTTATGATTATTAGCTATTTTGTAAATTATTTTAACTAATTTGGATTGGGTATTTAACAAATATCCCATTTTAAATTCAATTACACCCTTACTAAACCAGCCCAAAACCTTAATCAGACCAGCCCAATTCCTAAATCCTACCCGACCCAATTCCGAGCAAATCTTGGCCGTCGATCATTTTTGATCGACGATCCAGGTTTAATATTTCCTAATTTAACCTAATAACCCCCCAAACCTCTCATTCACTCCTCACTCACCCGCCGTCACTCCTCTCATTCTCTCTCAAACCATCTCTGCCTTAACCATGACTTCCACCCGCCGTTGCTTGCTCGCCGTTAGTTATGGTGGTTCACTACAACCCCTAGCCCTAATGGTTCCCCTCTTATGGCCGGGATTCTTGTTGTCTTGAGGTCCTCAAGTGGACCAGTGTCCGTTCACTCACCCCTGGGTTTGTTCTCACCATTCTCAGGCCACCATGGCTCGATTGAGTAAGATCGTCCTATTTTATTACTAGATCTATGGCTTCTGAGCCGGAATCTCTCTATCTCTGGGTTATCTCTCTCAAAACCCTAATATTATCTCTTGACTCTTTAGATCTGTAACAGATCTTAGGATATTTGAGTTGTTTTACCATTTTTGTATAAAAATCTTTTGATTTTTCAAAGCGTCTCTTCATCTTCATAACTAGGGTTTCTGAACCTCTCTTCAAAACGATTTTTCTCTGATTTTAAGTGATTATTCTCTAATCTTTATTGTGTTTAAACAGTTTTATTTAGGTTCTCCCCTAACTAATTATGTTAAAAACCTGATTTCTTGGCGTAGCTTTGGGTTCTGAGTTTATCTTTGCTTATACGATTTGTGTGTATGCTTGTTTCTCATAAATATGTTCTGAGTCTCTGTGATTTCTAACCTTTTATGCTTATTTGGGTTTCAGATTTGTTTCATCCCGCCTATATTATGTTTATTTTGTCTATTGACAGAAATTGGTGGTAATTTCCCCTAGTCAGTACTAGTTTCTATTTGAATCCCTGATTTCCTGTGATTGATACCCTTTACTGGTTTCCTGTGATGATGTACTTTACTAATTTCCGGTTTCTAAATTATTTTTCTTTCCTTATTATGTGGTTGACTACATTATTTACTGATTCTTAATATTGTTTCCATAATTAGGAATTTCTGAACCTGGCCCTAATTACTGGTTCTATACATGTACTGTTTAAAACCTTTCCTTATCCGTTACATATGATTTCTTTACTGGTTACCTGTCTTTCTACCGTTTGAACTGATTCCCTTAATTAAGGGAGTAGTTGGACTGATTTTACTCTAATTGATTACAAGTTCTATAATTATTTCTTACCTTATTTACCTAGCTTTCAAACTACTATATATATTGCTCTCTTCTACTCTCATTAGACACTCATACACATACGAATGAACATTAGTTCACATCTCTCATACACACAAAAGCTCTTCTTCTTTCTTTGTTACTTGCTATTGTTACTAAATTAGCCGACTGCAAGCCAAGGCTAATTATTTCACTCTCCTATTCTTCACTTTGTATTTACTCTCTTCATTGGTATGTTCTGATTTTAAATTCAAGCTCCCAAACCAATGTGTTTCCTACTGGTTCAGTTTGTCCTATTCTTGATCTATTTCCGTCTATTGTTTTATTGTTCGACATGTAATTGACCTGTTTACATTATTGCTTCACCCAGCATGTAGTTATGTCCTACCCCTTTAAGGTTCAGCATGTTTACTCCCCGTTGTAGTCTGTCTCAGTGTGACTCTACTCAGTTTTTGAATGCTTGTCTATTTGTTGTCCAGTTCTGGCATGCACCTATTTTTGCAAAACTGATTTGTTACCCTAAGTTGTCTTGATGCTATGCTTAATCATGTCTAGTACTTCTATGTCCTCACTGTTGCTATGAAATCCTACAATGTCGTCTCTCAATCCCATGAATCCCCTAAAGCACTTCTGATTCTATAACTATGTTCTAATTAGCACTCCTGAATCCATGTCTTACTATTTGCACTATTAGCCACCCCTTAATTGCAAAAGGCTTCTGTTTATTATATGTGTATTATGTGTCCCCAGTCCCCAACTATCCCAAGGGTTGTTATTTGAGTATTGATGAACCTTTTTGGCTTCGTGTTTGATCTGTTGTTTGTTTGATTACACAACTCTTGTCAAAACTGTTTTACTGAACAATTCTCCTATTTTATAAAACTACTTCAACTGAGTCTTTTTCAAATACTGCTTCCCTATTAAAACCTTTTCAAACTATGTCAAGAACTCTCACTCCACTCTTAAGTCCTTAAGTTCTGCCCCTCCAATGTGTGACTGCTTTGGGATACCTGTGAGATCCCTCTGAACTCTGATGCACTGAGGCTGGCTCTTCCACACTGCACTTACTCAGTTCTGGTTATGAAGTCTGGGCGTGAGCGCTGCCCGGGATCCTTGAAGTCGTTAGGGAACTGTGAAACACCCGGGACATGAGAAAGGCTATGACTTTGGCATATCAGGCTATGGACAATTTGGTACATTTGGGCCTACTTTAGTCTCCTTATAGTTTAACTTCTTCTTTTCCCTTATCTACTTATGTAATTTATTCAGCTGGTCTGTAATAATTATTTGTAAACAGATATTGGGGTTGGCTAGTGAAATGGGGAGGGTAAATATATATTATATCATTGGGTAGAAATCATGCCTTAGGCTTTTACATTCCCTATATCTGCATTAGAATTCATGCTTAGGACCAACATATTCATTCAAGCCATGCCAAACATCCATTAGATATCATGTCTTTAAGGCTTTCATGTTTACTACTTTAACGTACAACATGTCCTTAATTTATTCTTATGCCTACCACTTAGAAATCCCGCTCTTAGGATAATAAAATCAATATAAAACTGTTACTCCTGTGCATTCAAAATCATGTCTCCATCATCCTGTAACTCTTTGTGAATTTTAGAAATCATGCCTTTAGGAATTCTGCACATCCTGAAATTATGTCTAAACCATCTAGCATTTATATGTGCATATTAGATATCCTGCTCTAGGATTTCGTTTGCATCTGCTTAACCACGCCTAGGTACTACTGACTCACGAAAAAGGTAAAAAAATCTCACATATGATTATCCTGTTTTGGATAAAACTGGCAACAATTCCTTCATTTTCGTAACACCTAGAACAACATGCTTTTAGGCAAAAACAAATTCTGAATTGTTTAAAGGTTAGAGGCTTAAAATCAGTAGGCAAACTGATTAGGCCCCTGCTTATGAGTTTATAAAATAAAGCTGCATATTTCTATGCGTTGACATTCACTTAGATATCCTATCTAATAAAATTGCCTCTTGTTTGTGTTTAAGACGTGCTGATTATGTGCATTACTTGTGGAGGTAAATCTGGGCCTCATAACTGCTTTGCTACATTTATCTGATCAGTCCTATTTGTTCTTTCCTGTCACTTAGAAATTTATCCTTTTAAAACCTTAGGGGTCTGTCTAGAACTACCTATACTTAGAGGTCCTAAATTCCTCTAGGACCATTAAGAAGGGACGGGTTACAACATGCATAGAGATCACTAAATAAATTCGCTTAATAACCGCTAAGGGGTGGGGTAAAGGGTAGATATGGATATGATGACATGTGCGTTAATGCCACGTGTAGCCCCTCGGTGAGGAGTGATTACCGGGTATTGCATTGATGTGATCCTATAGGATAAACAACTTAGGACTCCCCTATCCTCTACATATGTGTGCTTAGACTACGAATCTTTTCAAAACCATTACTTGTTTCCATGTGTATACTTTGACTGCTTATTTGCTACTTGCTTAAATTTACAAACTTTGTTTGGCCGGGAACAACAATTGTGGACTTTGAGGAGTGCCTAACACCTTCCCCTTGGAGTAATTTCAAGACCTTACTCAATCTCTAGTTATTCAATTAGTGTTATTGTGACCCTTAATAGGTGCCCTAATGCACCTTGATTCGCTAGGTGACGACCCTTCAAATACTTACATCTCTTATCCTAAAAGGAAATGACTTATCCCAATAATGTCAAAAACCCTCACCGATCCGAAAGGAGAGGAGAGAGGGGTGGGGGGAGGGGGGCGATAGCATGGTGACTCTGCTGGGGATTCTAGGCTTTTACCATTACAAACCATTTTTTGTGAATTCGTTTAAGTATGCCTAGTTTTGTTAAATACCTTTCCCCTTTACCTTTCCCCTTTATGTGTAATTAATTGTTTACTTTCCCAAGTATTTATTCTTTTAAATGAAACTGACATGTTTCTTTTTGTTTTCCTTTGTAACTGATTTTCAATCATAACTGTTGTATTTACCGCTTTCATAACGTGCAATACATGACAACATAATTTTATTGCTTATTTTATTGTTGCATAATCATGCTCAACATCATATTCCACTCGTGCTTATACAAATCCTATAGCAACGCTTGATGAGTGGTTGCGCTCTTCCATTTTATATCACCACCTAAATTTGGAAAGGATTATTTGCGGTAAAACTAGTCGATCAACGGTGCAGTCGACGGTTCCGTGCCTTTCCCCCTCAAGTTGTCCGCTTGAGGGTACCAGTATAGACCCCATAGTAACCCTGCTCTGATTATAATTGTACATGAATCATGGTCAAACCTAGCCGGGTTAATATGTTGTCCACATAATAACCTTTAGGAAAAGCCTTGTCCAAAAGTCCACTAGGGTTTCCATAATCCAACGGACGCAACCATGATCTGTGCATTAATTTGGAGAGCTAAGTGCCAATTTGCTAATAATTGATGTATACGTAGTTGAATCGGGAGGGGAAAGGGTCTAACTTTATTTGTTTTGCAGAAAATGAGGCACGAAGTCCTCAAGTTCGGCATGATCCAAAATATGTCAAAAATATTATGGGGAAGGTCCTTCTGGGACCAAGTAGATTAGATTTACTTGCTTTTTCCTAAATGTAATAAGGCCAAGTGCCAATAGTGACTTATCTTTTACTATCTTAGTGTCGTTTTGGGATTCGTCTATTTTGTATATTAATGAAATGAGGCATTTATTGGCATCTAAGCTCTCCAAAACAACTTGTCGCTAGGCCTACCTCGGGCACAACGAGGCTCCCAAAATAGGACGCGAATTTACATTCCGCGATATGTGTTTAAGTATTGAAAATATTCTTTTCATAACTCTTACTGACTTGGCTACCTTTTGTTTTTCTTTCTTTGTTTTGATTATTCACATTCTCCAAAGGTTGGTTCACGCATACTGGCATCATCAGCTTATCATACCAGATCCAAAGGCCCTACCATCAGAGCTATGAAGAGAGGATCAGTCCTCAGGAATTGGACTGTCACACCATCCATGGCCTGACGAGTCCCAGGGTAGCAAGGCTGAACAACATTGTTTGTTTTGTTGTTTTCTAAGAAAATGATTTCCCTTTTTGCATTTGTTTTAAATCAAATCTCCAGCGTTCCAAAAACGTTGTTTAAATTAATGAAAATCGCTTTTATGTTTTAATGGATCGATATTTCTTATTACTATTTTCTCTCATATGTTTATCTATACAACATTACTATTTTCCTGTCTTGATGAACCAACAACTGTGACATGTAATAAGGTAACGCAACAAAAGGATAGTGATTCAGAAGAAGAGGATGTCATGCCCAAGGAATCGTTAGGGAAGTAGAGGACTTTGAGAAAAAGCCAAAGTCCAACCTGGACGAGACTGAGATAATTAACTTGAGAGATTCCGAAACCGTCAAGGAGACCCGCTTCAGCATTAACTTATCGCCATCAGAAAAAGAAGATTACACACAGTTCCTGAAAGAGTATGAGGACCATTTATACGATGATATGACCAGGTTAAGTACATCTATTGTGGGCCACAAGTTGCCCACAAACCCGATGTGCCCACCAGTGAAGCAAAAGATCTGGAAGTTCAAGCCTGATATAGGTTTGAAAATCAAAGAGGTTCACTAAGACAGAATTTCGGCACATCCCCAGAATTCAGAACGAGTTTTCCGATGCACTAGCCACCCTATCATCCATGATACAACATCTAGATCAGAACTTCATTGATCATATTCCAGTAAAGATCCATAGCCAGCCGCCATATTGTGCCCATGTTGAAGAAGAAGTAGACGGAAAACCATGGTTCCACGATATCAAGGAGTATTTTTCAAAGGGAGAATACCCAGAGCTTGCAAACCATACTTAGAATTGCATGCTTCGGATATTGTCCAACAGTTTCTTTCATAGCGGAGGAACCCTGTATAGGAGAACTCTCGATTTGGGATTATTGAGATTTGTCGATACAAAGGAAGCCTCCAGACTACTTGAAGAGATACATGCCGGGACATGCGGCCTGCATATGAATTGTTTTGTCTTGGCCAAAAAGATACTCAGAGCCGGTTACTTTTGGATGACCATGGAAACAGACTGCAATCACTGATGTCAGGTACATGAAGATATAATAAAGTTACCCCCAAATGATCTCAATGCAGCAAGCTCACCTTGGCCATTCGTCGCCTGGGGAATGGATTTCATTGGATCGATCGAGCCTACAACCTCAAATGGACACAGGTTCATCTTAGTAGCTATTGATTATTTCACCAAATAGGTCGAAGCAATATCTTACAAAGCAGTAACTAAGAAAGTCGTGGCAGACTTTGTCCGCGACCATATTATTTGTCGGTTTGGAGTTCCAGAATCAATCATCAACGACAACAGCTCCAATCTAAATAGTGATCTGATGAAAGACATGTGGGAGACTTTCAAAATCAAGCACAGGAATTCTACAGCCTATAGACCTCAGATGAATGGAGCTGTAAAAGCCGCCAACAAGAACACCAAGAAGATATTGAGAAAGATGATAGAAAGACACAAACAGTGGCATGAAAAGCTATCATTTTCCTTATTGGGATACCGCACCACAGTCTGCACATCAACTGGGGCAACTCCTTACTTGCTAGTTTATGGTACGGATGTTGTTATTCCCGCCGAAGTGGAAATTCCTTCCTTAAGAATCATACAAGAAGCTGAGCTCAGTGATGAATAATGAATAAGAAGTCGTTATGAGCAACTAGCCCTTACGCTGGTGTTAAAGAATATCTTTCCGCATCAAGATGAGGCCAAAGGGAAATTCTCTCCCAACTAGAAAGGTCTGTATATGATTCATCGAGTGTTGACGGGAGGAGCTGTCTTACTTGCAGAAATGGACGGAGAAGTCTGGACAAAACCAATTAATTCTGATGCAGTCAAGCGCAAATATGTGTAATTCTTTATGCTCTTCTCAAATGATGTAAATTGAACTACGCCCAACCTGATTCCCGTTTAAGAGGGGATACATAGGCAGCCCTATGGTTTCGGTCAGAACTCAATAAAAATCT
>ML412312.1:25344-92201 GCA_005239525.1 Nicotiana knightiana | reverse complement strand
AGAAGAATGAAGAAAACCCATTTTTTAAACATTTATATAGGTCTGCCTACAGGTGTTTCCGCACCTGCGGCTTAGGGACCACACCTGCGGTCCCGCACCGGTGAGAAAATAATCGCACCTGCGGAAAATGGCGAGGGGGCTGGAGATCGCACCTGCGGAGGGGTTTCCGCACCACCGGACCCGCCCCTGCGGAAATGTTTCCGCACCTGCGAAGGCTGGAGGGCCCCTGGGTTTCTGCACCTGCGGCTGGGCAAGCGCACCTGCGGTCACACCAGCAACAGCTGCACCAACAGTTGTTTTAGTTGGTTTTTGGCCTCGTTACGTGCCGGGGAGGCACTTGGGCCCACCCGAGCCCTAATCAAAATATACCAACGAGTCCCAAATCATAATACAGACTCGCTCGAGCCTTCGGAACACCCAAAACAACGCTCAAACTCAAAATCACACCCCAAATCCCAAGAACCAAACTTAGGAATTTTCAGTTTTCTAGACTTCTCCCACAACGCGCCGAACCGAGATATACAACTCGGAATGACCCCAAATTTTGCAGGCAGGTCATAATTAACATAACGGAACTATTCCAGGTCTCGAAATTTTGTTCGGACCTCGATAACACAAAAACACGCCCCAAACCAAAATATGAACTTAAGGAACTTCTTATTTCAATAATGGGCGCCGAAATGCCCCCGGGTCATCATATATCCAATACAAACATACGCCCAAGTCCGAAATCATCACACGAAGCCATCGAAACTGATGAAACTTGATTTCGAGGTCGTTTACCCAAAATGTTGATCGAAGTCAAACTTGGCCTTAAAGGCCAACCTTAAGGAACCAATTGTTCCTATTGCACTCTAAACACCTCCGAATCCCAGACCACCAGTCCCTGCAACTCATAAATCACAAAAATCCGCTATGGGAAGTTTCATTTAGGGGAACGGGGTTCGATAACGCAAAACAACCGGTCAGGTCGTTACATGAGCATTACCCGTGATCCTTGAGGTCCTTAGGGAACTCTGACACACCCGGATATGAGAAAGGCTATGACTTTGGCATATGAGGCTATGGAAAATTTGGTACATTTGGGCCTACTTCAGGATCCCTTTAGTTTAACTTCTTCTTTTCCCTGATCTATTTATGTAATTTATTCAGCTGGTGTGTTATAATTATTTGTAAACAGATATTGGGGTTGGCTAGTGAAATGGAGAGGGTAGTTATATATTCTAGAATTTGGTGGAAATCATGCCTTAGGATTTTACATTCCCTATATCTGCATAAGAATCCATGCTTACGACCAATATATTCATTCAAACCATGCCAAACATGCATTAGATATCATGTCTTTAAGGCTTTCATGTTTACTGCTTTAACGTACAACATGTCCTTAATTTATGCTTATGCCTACCACTTAGAAATCCTGCTCTTAGGATTATAAAATCAATATAAAACTGTTACTCCTGTGCATTCAAAATCATGTCTCCATCATCCTGTAACTCTTTTTGCATTTTAGAAATCATGCCTTTAGGAATTCTGCACATCCTGAAATTATGTCTTAACCATCCTGCATTTATATGTGCATATTAGATATCCTTCTCTAGGATTTCATTTGCATCTGCTTAACCACGCCTCGTTTAACTACTGACTCATGAAAAAGGTAAAAACAATCTCACATATGATTATCCTATTTTAGATAAAACTGGCAACAATCCCTGCATTTTCGTAACAACTAGAACAACATGCTTTTAGGCAAAAATAACTTCTGAATTGTCTAAAGGTTAACAAGCTTAAAATCAGTAGGCAAACTGATTAGGCCTCTACTTCTGAGTTTGTAAAATAAAGCTACATATTTTTGTGCGTTGACATTCACTTAGATATCCTGTCTAATAAAACTTCCTCTTGTTTATGTTTGAGACGTGCTGATTATGTGCATTACTTGTGGAGGTAAATCTGGGCCTCATAACTGCTTTCCTGCATTTATTTGATCAGTCCTATTTGTTCTTTCCTGTCGTTTAGAATTTTATCCTTTTAAAACCTTAGGGGTCTGTCTAGAACTACCTATACTTAGATGTCCTAAATTCCTCCAGTACAATTAAGAAGGGACGGGTAACAGCACGCATAGAGATTTCTAAATAAATTCGCTTAATAACCGCTAAGGGGTGGGGTAAAGGGTAGATATGGATATGATGACCGGTGCGCTAATTCCACGCGTAGCCCCTCACTGAAGAGTGATTACCAGGCATTGCATTGATGTGATCCTATAGAATAAACAACTTCGGACTCCCCTATCCCCTACATATGTGTGGTTAGGCTGCGAATCTTTTCAAAACCATTACTTGTTTCCATGTTTATACTTTGACTGCTTATTTGCTACTTGCTTAAATTCACAAAGTTTGTTTGGATGGGAACCACAGTTGTGGACTTTGAGGGGTGACTAACACCATCCCCTTGGAGTAATTTCATGCCCTTACCCAATCTCTGGTTATTTAATTAGTGTTATTGTGACCCTTAATAGGTGACCTAATGCACCTTAATTTGTTAGGTGGCGATTCTTCAAATCCTTACATCACTTATCTCAAAAGGAAATGAGTTGTCCCAATAATGTCAAAAACCCTGACCGATCCAAAAGGAGAGGAGAGAGGGGGGCCCGCAGGTGTGGATCCGAGGTGTCCTATAAACATGTTGTCCAAGTTCTAAACATTATAGAACTGATTTTATACATTTATCTCTGTAAACAAGTTATCTAGGTGTTGGGACTGCTTTTAAACTTACCCCTATCGAGGTGGTTGCTACTGATTTTATGCAATTTAAGCATGGAATTTATGCGAGTGCCATAAAATCCCTAAAGCATGGTTTCGAATGCACATAAGAGAATGATCATGATATTAGGCAGAATTAATAACAACCTAGTGACAGGATTTCTAAGCAGACATGAATATGCAGAACTCTGGATAGCAGAAGTTTAGGACAAATGATATGATGCACCTATAAGCATGTTTTCTAGTGCACAAACAATCTTATAAGCATGATTTATAATGCATATATAATCACAACAATTCTAGGAGCATGATTTCTACCTGATTTCGCCACAAAATATGTATAGAAGTCCCTCCCATTTTACTAATATCCCCAATATCTATTTACAAGAATTATAATTACAGACCATTCGATAAATGAATTATAGAATAAATAATACTATACTATAGGGAGCCTGGATAGGCCCAAAAATAAACCTGGAGGACCGGGCCTTCAACCAAATCCAAAGTACCATATCTCATAGTGCCCAATAGGGTATCCTGGTGCGTCAAAGTTCACAAGGGCCTCAGGGACCCTGGGCAATGCTCACACCAAGGATCCTTTAATGAAAACAGTTTGTTTGTAGTGTGGAAGAGCCAGCCCCAGTGTGCAAGAGTTCGGTGGAGTCTCATGGATTCCTAGGCAGTACACACACTGGAGGGGCATAATCTTAAGTAATATAAGAGTAGGAGTGAGAGTGCTTGACACAATTGGGATAATTTTTGGGAAAGAACAGTTTAGGAGTAAAACACTTAGGAGTGAAAAAGTATCTCATGAGTGGACACAGTTTTGGAAAAAAACATATCAAGAGTGAAAGCCTTTTGAAAACTCTGTGAGAAAAAAAAGGAGGTTCAGTAAACAACAGCACAATCGCAAAGCTTGGTATTGCCCGGATTCAACTTGGTTTATTAATCAATTCTAGGTGAGGACAAGAAATTGTACAGATACAGATCAGGGGTTTCGGGACACAGGAATCAAAAACACAAGACAGGATACATGGAACAGACAAAGGTTGAGTGACCCTCAACAGACAAATTCATAGCATTCATTGAAACCTAGACTACTGATCTAGAATCTTTGACAGAGATACATAAATCTACCAATCACACTTAGTGTTAAGTAGTTGTGTTTGACTAGCAGCAACAGACAGTACAACATAGAGACTAAGTGTGGAGATGATCCTGCTAAGGACAGTGGTTTTAGCCACACAGTATTAGTCCTACCAGTTTAGTGGACAAAAGAGACAAGGGCATTAAACATAAAAGTAGACATATTGGTTTAAAACAATAAACAGAATGGAAACTTAACCAGGAATAGTATGTTGATTAAAGAAATAAACATGAAGAATGAATTTAAACATGCTGATCAAGCAGTAAACAGGAAAGAACTGAGTATATAAGTAATCAAACTAGTACAGAAGAGACATGGATTTAACGAACATAGAGCAATAGACAATGATATAGGTTTGAACTTCATAATGACATTAGAGATAGAAAATACCAGTTAAGGAAGTAAAGCAGAATGTAAAGTAGGTAGAGTTCCACAGTCTAGCCTTGGCTTTCAGCCGGCTAGACAAGCAATAAGCACAAGTAGCAGAAAGAAAGATGAGAGATAATTTGTGTGTGTGTGATCGAACTATTGTCCGTGTGTTTTAGAGGTAGAATAAGAATGTATATATATCACTTAGGGAGTACAAGAAGCAAGGTAAAGAGAATCAGAGTTCAATCAATTAAGGAACAATCAACCAAATCACAGGATCAATTCCCATAAGGGAGTCCGGAATAGACCCCTTAATTTGGGGGTAATCAATTAACAATCACAAAAGGAGGTTTAATTAAGGCAAAGAATCCAAAACCATGTCATATAAAGAGTCAGTAAAAGTCCCCAAACTTCTGTTCATTAATTACAGCAAGTAAACTAGGGAAACATGTCACAAATAAGGAAACGTTTCAGCACAAAGATTATAACATGATAATTAATAGGAAATAATCAGTAAAAATCTTTTAAAAATACTGATTTTATGGGCAAGAATTACTCAGATTCTCTAAATAGAAATCGACTAAGTAAAACCTCACAGAAATACAAGATTTAACAAGAAAAGTAGGTTCAAACTAGTAATGGAGATCGATTAGGGCAAAAAACCCAAAGAATACTGGATTTAACAAGGAAAACATTTTATCCAAAAGATGGAATAAATGAATATGACTGTCATCACAGAAATAACCAAAATATCGAAACAAAATTGAAGAAATTAGCATATCAGACAGAATCGTCTAGGGTTTGAACATTCATGCGAAATTTAGTCAAGATGATGAAGAAACAATTTAACTAAACACTGAGAAGTTATAAATCTTAGAAGAAAAGTTTGGGATGAACTCTAGTTATAGAAAGAGTGATTAAAAAATCAAAATAGTTAATTGAAACAAGGGATTTTTAAAGGAAAACACTTAATAATACTCGAGTTACCTCATATCTATAAAGATCTGAGAAGGATTGACAGTATCGAACTAGGGTTTTTAGAAAATAGAGGAGATGAAGAGAACCAATCAAAAAACCCATGGATTCATAATAAAAACAAGAGGAAATCCTTACTTACAAACAAAAATGGCCTGAGATAGGCCGGTAAAAAAGTTTCAAAACCAGAAC
Organism: Nicotiana knightiana; assembly: GCA_005239525.1. NCBI lineage: Eukaryota > Viridiplantae > Streptophyta > Magnoliopsida > Solanales > Solanaceae > Nicotiana > Nicotiana knightiana. The sequence continues at coordinate 86,762 of ML412312.1, read as the reverse complement.
GTGTTGGCTTTCCTCGAGATCTTCTCAAGGACTGATGAAATCAAAGAGCCATGGAGTATAAGAGACCAGGGGTGGTCGGGGAAAGCATAGAAACACCATAGAAAGGATGCTCTCACCGGTGACGGCGATTATGGTTAGGTGAGTTGAGAGAGAATTGGAGCGGTGAGGGAACAGGTGACGGCTGTCTGGAAGGAATGAGGAAGGGGGGTTAGCGTTAGGTGAATTAAAATGGTAAGTTTAATCGTGGACCGTTGATCTAAAAGATCAACAACCACGATTAAAGGGGGTTATTGGGTCGGGTGGATACAGATTGGGCCTAAGGGGTTTTGGGCTGGTATTAAAGGGGTCAAGTCTGAAAAAAAGGGTTATTTGTTAAATACTCAAATAATTGATAAAAATATTTTATAAAAATAATTAACCGATTATACAAATAATTTTCATACATAGAAATTCTTTGAAATAATTACTCAATATTTTAAAAATGCAACAAGCTATTTCCTAGTAAAATAATGCAATAATGCATGCACTAGTTATAATCGCAAAGTTATTGCAATTGTAACCAAAAAATGTAAATATGGCTACTTATGAAATAATTTGAGCTTAATATGAATATAAATAGAAAAATTAAACCATGAAATTGTTATAAAGTCCTTTGTGATGCAATTTGTAATTATTTACATGAGTAAAATACTGGGATAAACTAATTTTTAAAAATATAGAAATTATGGAAAAATATCAATTGATGCCAATGCATAGTTTTGAAGGTATATATGCATTTGAAAAATATTATGGGAAAAAATTGGGTATCGACAGTACTTGCAAAGAATCTCAAAGGTAACTTACAAGTGTTGAAAATGATCCCATGCTTGTGTTGACTTGACCAACATATCGTCTATGTAGACTTCCATAGTTTTTCCCAGATGTTCTTGGCATGTTTTAGTCACCAACCTTTGATATGTGGTTCCAACATTTTTCAAGCCAAATGACATGACTTTGTAACAATAAGTCCCCATGTCTGTGATAAACGAAACTTTTTTCTTCATCTAGAGGGCCCATTTTTATTTGATTATAATCTGAATATACGTCTAAAAAACTTAAAAGTTCATGACCAGCAATAGAATCAATTAATTGATCTATATGTGATAAAGGAAATGAATCTTTAGAAGAAGCCTTGTTTAAATCAGTATAGTCTACGCAAACTCGCCATTTTCCATTCTTTTTTGGAACCACAACGGTATTAGCTAACCAGTCAGGGTACTTTACCTCTCGTATTGAACCAATTTTTAAAAGCATTTGTACCTCGTCTTGGATCACTTGATTTTTGAAGGACCCCTGCTTCCTTTTCTTGTACTTAACAAGTGGGTGTAAAAGATCCTCATTTAAATTATGAGTCATCACCTCCGGTGGTATACCTATCATATCTAAGTGAGACCAATCAAAGCGATATGCGTTAGCACGTAAAAATTCAATTAACATACCGTTCAATTTTAGGCTTAAATTTGCTTTGCTGTAAACTTTTATGTCTGGCCAGTGGACACATAATATTATAGCTTTGAGCACCTTGGCATTTGTTTTAATATTTTCATTTGTTTTGGCTCGTGAATCACAACGGTTCTCGAATCAACATCAATGTGTCCTTGTGTTTCTTTAGTCCAGGTTTTTGCAACAGTGTCCTCAACCGAATTCTGTAATTGCTATTTTGCATCTGCATCATTGGCTACCGTGCTTACTGATAAGTGGAGATTTTGACCACTTATTAGCATCTTTTAGCTTTTGTTTTGGTCTAAAAGCGTTTAATCGAGCTTCCGAAACTAATGAAATGTGAAAAATTGCAAGAATGTTGGAAGTCGGAATCCCGAGATGAAATCTGACTCAAAATGGAGCAATCTAAACCCAAGGCAATAAAAGGCACAAAAGCATACAAAGTGTGAACATCAAAATTTCATGTGCGGCCGCAGATGATGAAGGAAAGCCTAGCAGAATTTTGTGCAAATTGCGGACCACAGATGAATTGTGTGGCCGAAAAAAAAGGTCTAGGTACAAAGTTAAGAGAATGTGAAAATTCCCAAGTTCCAAGTCCCTTAGAATTGCGGACCGCCCAGGAATCGTGCAGCTGCAAAAGTAATTGTGATGGCCAAAAATCCATTAAAGGTTGTGATGGCGCCGGACACCACTGTCAGGCAAACTAACAATAAATACTTAAATTTGTTCTCATCTTTATTATTTTAGAAATTTCTTTTTCCTTTAATTAAACAGTAAAATATTGAATTTACAGAATAAATAATAACATTTTACAACAATTTCACTACAGTGCAACCCATAGTCGCCCCGAAACCTTGTGTGACAAGTACATGAGCATTTACTAGGAAGTAAAATAAAATACTATAACTATCCGGAATACAAAATCTGGGGAAAAAAAGAAAAATACAAGAACTCTGAAGGAGACTTTAATGGCTGCAGATCGTCTCATAAGATGCAGCTCATCTAAGTCTATGCATGCGTACATGCCCCTACTCTTAGAAGGCCACTAATCATAAATGCACATGTACAAAATAAGCAGTAAGTGTAGTATGAGTACATAGATGAACGCATACCCAGTAAGCATCCCGCCAAACCTCGAAGAGGTTGTGACGAGGGGTCGACTTCGACACTTACTCAGGGCCAACGATATGATAATATACCAATAATATAGTAAATCATGGATTTTATAAAACAACTGTAAACTCAATAATATGAAACAAGTGAAAAATTCTTTTATTACTAGGAGGTTTCCAAATTTGTTTTCATTATTTATCAATTTATCTCGGGCCAACGAGGAAATATCATTTGTTATAAATGCCAAAGCAATCAATTCAATCATACGCAAATCATACCGAGGTTGTACGATCCGCTCCAACATAATATTTGAACTGTGCACTGCCAAGGTCGAAAGACGCGAACCATAAATGCATCTATTTAATCTGCCGAGGCATTCAGCCCGCTCCACAAAAAATAAACACATTCAAAAAGTCAATCAAGAATTCTTTAAGGAGCAATTATCCAAGGAATTGTCAATTCTAAACGAAGTTTAGCCTTTTAATAATTCATTTACCAAGTTCAATATGAATTAAGCAGTTTCAAATTAACAATAAAGTTGCAAATATCACAAGTATAACATGATTTGGTTCCTAGGCTACCCGGACTTAAGCATAATAGTAGCTACGCACGGGCTCTCGTCACCTCGTGCATACGTAGACCCCTAAAAATAGAAGCACATAATAATTTAGTTCACCTATGGGGTTAATTCCCGATTACAAGGTTAGAAACGAGACTTACCTCGCTACGAAGTTCCATAACCGGCTCCCAAGCCCTTCCAACAAATCAAATCGATGCTCAATGCTCCAAAACTAGTCAATAATGAACAATTCCATAAATATACACTCTAGTACTCATAATAATCCTATTTACAACAATTTCCAACTCTAATGGAAAAGTCGATAAAAAATCACCCTCAAGCACTGTCACGACCCGGCCGGTCATTCCGTGAGATTAGCCCCGTTTTCCCCCGTTTCTGCTTTATCATATGTTTCTTAGCCTATTTATGTTGTGTCGGCTTGGTTGGTTCGGGTGCGGAGCAATCATGGTGAGAATTGAGACACTTAGTCTCTTAAATTAACTTAATAGTTGAAAAAGTCAACTGGGAGTTAACTTATTGGTAAATTACTCGTAATGTGGATTTTATGGCTCGGATAGCTTCGTTAGGTGATTTGGGACTTAGGAGTTTGTTCGAAATGAAGTTTCGATGTCCGATGTAAAATAGGCTTGAATTGGCGAAAGTAAGTTTTTGGCGATTTCTGGTTGGCAGTGGAAAATAGGCTATCAGGGTTGGAATGGAATTCCGGAAGTTGGAACAGGTTCGTAATGTTATTTTGGATATGTGTGCAAATTTTCATGTTAATCGGATATGTTTTGGTTTGTTTCGGCATCATTGGAGAAATTTAGAAGTTTCAAAGTTCATAGGCTTGAATTTGATGTAATTTTTGATGTTTTCGTGTTTTTTTTGGTGTTTTGAAGGCTCGACTAAGTTTGAATAAGATTATGAGTTGTGGTAGCATGTTTGGTTGAGGTCCCGAGGTCCACGGGTGTGTTTAGATAGGTTAATGGATCAAGTTTGGATGTTGGAAGTTGCAAATTCTGCCGGTGTTTTGTTTTGGTGTCCTTCTATGCGATCGCGTGGGTAAGAATGTGATCGCATAGTCTTGTTGGAGCAGCATGGGTTTTTATGCAGTGTGATCGCGTGGGTGGAGGCCGCGATCGCGTAGAGTGGATTCTGTGTGCAATGTGATCGCGTGGGTAAGGTCAGCGATCGCATAGGGTGTTCTAAGGCGCGTGAGGAGATGGTTGTTTGAGCTATGCGAACGCGTGTTTTTTTAGAAGAACGCATTGAGAGGGCTGGTCTGTGCATCGCAAATGTTTTAAAGACCATTTGTGCAAGATTAGCTCATTTCTTTCCTCCACTTTTGAACGAGTTGAGAGCTATTTGAAAAGGATTTGAACGGGAAATCAAGGGAATCACTTGGAGGTAAGGTTTTTAACTTCATAACTCGTTTATATGTCGTTTTCTAAGTAATTAAACCGAAAAATTGTTGGAATTAAACCCAAATTTGGGAAGAAGGTGCATGGAATTTGGAATTTTCTTCTGAGGATTTGAGTGGGTAATTGTGGTCCGATTTTAGTGTTCTTGGTATGTACAGAATCATGGGAGGACGAGGATTTTAGTGATGTAAATTTTATCGAATTTTGAGATTTTTGTATAAATTGATAGTTTTCGCTTGGGATGTGTTCCTTTAGCATATACTGATGATGTTAAACTAGTTTTGGTTAGATTCAGAGCAATCGGAAGCCAATTTGAGGGGCAAGAACATCGCGGGCTAGTATTGTGGCCCGGTAGAGGAAAGTAGTGGTTGTAAATCTTGTCCTGAGGGTATGAAACCACGGACTTTATATTTTCCACTATTTTTAGAATGGCTCACATGTCGGATGACGAGTATGTGGCGCGCACTGATTATTGGATTGGACTTGGTCCTCTCCACAACAATTATTTAGTTGCGTATTTTACTCTAAATCATATGTTAAACTGTGTTCTAAAGACTTTTGCTATATTTTGGCTATAAGCCATGTTTGGGGCCTCGTGCCGACTTGTTTAGACCCCTTGGGGGATTTTTACTTCTATTTCCTCACTGTTTATTTATGATTTACACTCAGTCATATTGTACTTAACCGTTTTCGAAACACAACCCGATTTACACTATTTTGAGGTTTAAAAATGATGTTTTGGGTCGAGTACCCCGTTTTACTGATACGCCCGAGGGGCTTTTGAGATGTTCTGACTGAGTGAGGCCGAGGGCCTGATTGTGAGGATATGATACGCCACGAGGTGGCTTGATATTAGCGCCTGGACTGAAGGAGCCCCTCCGGAGTCTGTACACACCCCCAGTGAGCGCAGATACCTACTGAGTGCTGAGTGTCTAGTGATGAGTGACTGGGAGGCATGAGTGACAGTGAGGTTTCCAGAAGGGCTGATACTGAGTGGCTGTGAGGTGCTGAGTGATGTTCTGCCCGAGGGGCGATTTATGATTCATGTTTTTTCCCGAAATGCTACCTATGGTTTATTTCATTTTTACACTAAATCTTTCGAGTATTTTTATTTTTGAAATTGTTGAAGAACACATTTTTCAAAGGATTTTTCTGAAGTTGGTTTTAAGGCATGATGATTTCATATATCTATGTATATACTTTTGGAAAGAAAGGCTGTGCATATTGTGAATTGATGATTGATTTTTATGTGTTTCTTGCCCCTTAGACTTGATTTATTTTCATTACTATTGAGTTGACATACTCACATTACTCCATGTACCCCTGTGTACAGATTCAGGTGCAGATAGCGAGCGTTAGCCACCTATTCCATGCGGAGCCAGAGTTCGGGATATAGAGGTAGCTATTCAGCTTCCGCAACATCTCTATTTTCCCTTCTTTTGTTATATCTAGCTATTCGTTCGGAGATTTTGTATTATAATAGTATACCTTTTGGCATATTTTTCTTAGATGCTTATGACATGTTGACTCCGGGTTTTGGGGTTGGTTGGACTGTTTAACTGCTTTTTTTGCCTAACAAATTCAGTAGTTTTATATACTTTATGAAATGTTGAAAAATGGTTGGGATTTTAGAAAGAAACTATAATTATTTAATTGTTGGCTAGCCTAATTCCACAATAGGTGCCATCACGGCCGGTTTAGGTTTGGGGTTGTGACAAGTTGGTATTAGAGCCTAGGTTACATAGGACTCAACGATCATGAGCAGGTTTAGTAGAGTCTTGCAGATCGGTACGAAGACGTCTGTACTTATCTTCAAGAGGCTGCGGAACCCTTAGGAACAATCTCATTTTCTTGAATTCTGTCGTGCCATTTTATTGATTTTGGAAATCTAACTTCTATTGTTTCCTTCTCTCACAGATGGTGAGGACTCGCGCTACCGATCAGGATGATCAGCCACCAGCTAGACCAACGAGAAGTTGAGGCCGTGGTCGAGGCCATGATAGAGGTAGGGGGCCAGCCTGTGTGGAAGCCATGGCAGTGCCAGTTGATCCCCCTACTATTTAGGGTCAGTTTCCCACCACAGATACTCCAGCAGGACAAGCTCAGGCACCGACAATGCCTATTGTTATTCCAGGTCTTCAGGAGACCTTGACTCAGATCTTGACGGTGTGTATGACCCTCGCTCAGGCAGTTGCCGCTACTTCTCAGGCCGGGGGAGGCGGTCAGACTCCAATTGCCCGGACGCCTGGGCAGGGTACTCAGGGCCATCAGATACCGGGGGTGGTTCCAGCCCAGCCAGTTGCTCCAGTTCGGGACTTCGTGGTTCTGGCTATGCCAGAGGACGAGAAGTGTAGACTGGAGAGATTTAGCAGATTACTGCCTCTGACATTCAGTGGTGCTGAGGGTGAGGATGCCCCGGGTTTTTTGGATAAGTGTCAGAGGATGCTGCGTACTGCTCGGATTTTGGAGATCAATGGGGTCTCATTTTCCACACTTCAGTTTTCTGGTGCTGATTTTACTTGGTGGGAGTCTTATGAGAGGCGTAAGCCTGTTTGTTCAACACCCCTCACCCGGCAGCAGTTCTCCACTATCTTCTTGGAGAAGTATGTACCTCAGTCTCACAGGGAGGAGCAGCGCAGGCTTTTTGAGCATCTGCGTCAGGGAGAGTTATTAGTGACACAGTATGAGATGCGGTTTTCAAAGTTAGCTCGTCATGCTACCGAGTTGGTCCCTACTGATAGGAAGAGGATTAAGAGGTTTGTTGATGGCCTCACTTATCAGCTCCGCCTATTTATGACTCGGGAGAGAGTATCAGATGCTACATTCGAGTAGGTAGTTGACATTGCTCAAAATATTGAGTTGGTTCGCCGACAGGAACGGGAGGAGAGGGAGGCCAAGCGGCCTCGTGGATTGGGCAGTTCTAGCGGTGCTCCTTTCAGGGGGCAGTTTTAGCATGTTAGAGACCGTTCATTCAGGCCTCCTCAGCCAGTCCGCCCAGATTATAGTGGTGCTTCTTCGAGGCATGGTCCCTTTGGTTCTCAGCCACGCCATACTTCATTTGGTGTCCTCCCAGCTCAGAGTGTAGCTCGAGCACCACCAGTTAAGAGTTCTTCTATGCATGTGTCTTCTAGTGGTCGTTCTGGTGTCAGGGGTTTCTATCAGTCCCTGCCTCCAGCTCTAGGGAGTTGTTTTGAGTGTTGAGAATTTGGGCACATATAGAGGCAGTGTCCCCGTCGTCCCGGTGGTTCTTCTCAGCAGAGGGGCTATCCCTCGATTCAGCTCCAGTTACTTCACCACCCGCCCAAGCAGCCAGCGGTGGTAGTCAGTCAGCTAGAGGCCGCCCTAGAGGGGGAGGTCGAGCAGGTGGATGTCAGGCCTGTATATATGCATTTCCAGCCATGCCAGATATTATGGCCTCCGATGCAGTGATCGCAGGAATTGTCTCAGTCTGTTGCCGAGATGCTTTGGCTTTATTTGACCCTGGTTCTACATATTCCTATGTTTCTTCATATTTTGCCCATTTTTTGGATGTGCCCCGTGAGTCTCTAGTTACCTATGTTCATGTGTCGACTCCGGTGGGCGATACTGTGGTTGTGGACCATGTGTATCGATCTAGTGTGATATATATTGGGGGTCTGGAGACCCGAGTGGACATACTATTACTTAGCATGGTCGATTTTGATGTGATATTGTGCATGGATTGGTTATCTCCGTGTCATGCTGTTCTTGATTGTCACGCTAAGACCGTGACCTTAGCTATGCCAGGATGCCCGAGGGTTGAGTGGAGAGGTTCTTCTGAGTATATGCCTAGCAGGGTGATTTCCTACCTGAAGGCTCAGTGCATGGTTGAGAAAGGGTGTTTATCTTATCTCGATTTTGTGTGGGATGTCAGTGGTGAGTCTCCCGCTATTGATTCAGTTCCTGTGGTCCGTGACTTTCCGGACGTGTTTCCTGCAGACCTGCCAGGCATGCCGCCTGACAGGGACATTAATTTTGGTATTGACCTAGTGCCAGACACCCAGCCTATTTCTATTCCACCTTATCGCATGGCACCAGCGGAGCTAAAGCAATTAAGGAACTTTTAGATAATGGGTTCATTCGGCCTAGTGTGTCACCTTAGGGTGCTCCGGTGTTGTTCGTAAAGAAGAAAGATGGTTCTATGCGTATGTGCATTGATTATCGGCAGCTGAATAGAGTTACGATGAAGAATGTGTATTCCTTGACTAGTATAGATGACTTGTTTGATCAGTTGCAGGGTGCCAGGGTATTTTCCAAGATTGACTTGCGTTCCGGTTATCATCAGTTGAAGATTCGGGGGCCAGACAACCCAAAGACTGCTTTCGGGACTAGATATGGTCATTATGAGTTCCTGGTTATGTCTTTTGGGCTGACCAATGCCCGAGGAGCCTTTATGCACTTGATGCATAGTGTATTTCGATCTCATCTGGATTCTTTCGTTATCGTGTTCATTGACGATATGTTGATGTATTCCTGATCTCGGGAGGATCATGAGCAGCATTTGAGAGTTGTGCTTCAGATCTTGAGAGAGAAGAGATTGTATGCAAAATTTTTGAAGAGTGAGTTTTGGCTCGATTCAGTAGCATTCTTGGGGCACGTGGTGTCTAGTGAGGGTATTCAGGTTGATCCAAAGAAGGTAGAGGCGGTGCAGAGTTGGCCTAGACCGTCATCAGATACTGAGATTCGCAGTTTTGTTGGTTTGGTAGGGTACTACCGCCATTTCGTAGAGGGGTTTTCATCTATTGCAGCACCTATGACCAGACTGAACCAGAAGGGTGCTCAGTTCAGGTGGACTGAGGTGTGTGAGGAAAACATCCAGAAGCTCAAGTAAGATTTGACTACATTGCTGGTATTGATTTTGCCTACAGGTTCAGGTTCTTATACAGTTTACTGTAATGCCTCGAGAGTTGGACTTGGAGTGGTTTTGATGCAGGACGGTAGGGTGATTGCCTACGCGTCCAGGCCGTTGAAGGTGCACGAGAAGAATTATCCAGTGCACGATCTTGAGCTAGAGCTATTGTTCACGCCTTGAAGATTTGTCATCACTATTTGTATGGAGTGCATTGTGATATTTTCACTGATCACCATAGTTTTCAGCATCTGCTTAAGTAGAAGGATCTAAATTTGCGTCAGAGGAGGTGGTTGGAGATTCTCAAGGATTATGACCTCACTATTTTATATCATACGGGGAAAGCCAATGTTGTGGCCGATGCCCTGAGTCGCAGAGCGGAGAGTTTTTGGGAGTCTATCCTACCTTCCAGTAGCAAAGCAGCCTTTAGCGCTCGATGTTCAGGCTTTAGCGGGTCAGTTGGTGAGATTGGATCTATCAGCGCCTTTGCGGGTATTGGCTTGTGTAGCCTCCAGGTCTTCTCTTTATGACTATATTAGAGCACGCCAGTATGATGATCCACATTTTCTTGTTCTTCTGGATAGGGTCCGCCGCGGTGATTACAGGGATGTGGTTATTGGTGAAAATGGGGTCATGAGGATGCAGGGCCGAATTTGCGTGCCCAATGTCGATGGACTTCGAGATTTGATTCTGGCTGAGGCCCATAGTTCGCGGTATTCAATCCATCCGGGTGCCGCAAAGATGTATCAGGATTTGAGGCAACATTATTGGTTGAGGCGGACGAAGAAAGATATTGTTGAGTTTGAGGCTCAGTGTCTCAACTGTCAGCAGGTCAAGTATGAGCACCAGAGACCAGGTTGATTGCTTAAGAGATTTGATAATCCGGAGTGGAAGTGGGAGCGGATCACCATGTACTTCGTAGTTAGGCTCCCACGGACTTCGAGGAGGTTTACTGCTATATGGATTATTGTGGATCGGCTGACCAACTCCGTGCTCTTAATTCCTATTAGTACTACTTATTCTTCGAAGCAGTTGGCTGAGATTTATATCAGGGAGATTGTCTGATTGCATGGGGTTCCAGTCTCTATCATTTCTGACAGAGGTACTCAGTTCACATCTCAGTATTGGAGAACCGTACAGAGAGATTTGGGTACTCAGGTCGAGTTGAGCACATCGTTTCATCCTCAGACCGATGGGCAGTCGGAGCATGCTATTCAGATTTTGGAGGATATGTTGCGTGCATGTTTCATTGATTTTGGGGGTTTATGGGACCAGTTTCTGCCACTCGCGGAGTTTGAATATAATAACAGTTATCATTCGAGTATCCAGATGGCTCCATATGAGGCTTTATATGGTAGGAGGTGCAGATCGCCGGTTGGTTCGTTTGAGCCGGGCGAGGCTAGACTATTGGGCACAGACCTGATTCAGGATGTGTTGGGTAAGGTGAAGTTGATTCAGGAGCGGCTTCGCACGACGCAATCTAGGTAGAAGAGGTATGTGGACCGAAAGCTCCGGGATGTGTCTTTCATGGTTGGGGATAAGGTGTTGCTGAAGGTGTCACCCATGAAGGGTGTTATGAGGTTCGGGAAGAGGGGAAAGCTGAGTCCCAGGTTCATTGGGCCATTTGAGGTGCTTCAGAGGACTGGGGAGGTGGCTTATAGACTTTCCTTGCCTCCCAACTTGGCGAGTATTCATCCGGTGTTCCATGTTTTGATGCTCCGGAAGTATGTTGGTGACCCATCTCATGTTTTGGACTTCAGCACGGATCAACTCGAGGGTGATATGTCATATGAGGTAGATCCAGTGGTTATTTTGGGTCGACAGGTCAGAAAGATGATGTCTAAAGATATAGCTTTAGTGAATGTTCAGTGGAAAGGGAAGCTAGTAGAGGATTCCACCTGGGAGACCGAGCGGGAGATGTGGCACAGATATCCTCACTTATTCGAGACTTTAGGTATATTTCTAGACCCATTCGAGGACGAACATTTGTTTAAGAGGGGGAGGATGTAACGACCTGGCCGGTTGTTCCGTGAGATTAACCTCGTTTCCCCTGTTTATGCTTTATCATATGTTGCTTAGCCTATTTATGTTGTTTTGGGTTGGTTGGTTTGGGTGCGGAGTGATCGTGGTGAGAATTGAGACACTTAGTCTCTTAAATTAGCTTAATAGTTGTAAAAGTCAACTGGGAGATGACTTATTTATAAACGACCTCGGAATGCGAATTTTATGGCTCAGATAGATTCGTTATGTTATTTGGGACTTAGGAGTGTGGTCGGAATGAAGTTTCGATGTCCGGTGTAGAATTAGGCTTGAATTGGCGAAAGTTAGTTTTTTGGAAATTTTTGGTCGGCAGTGGAAAATAGGCTATCAGGCTCGGAATACAATCCCGGAAATTGGAACAGGTTCGTAATGTCATTTTGGATATGTGCGCAAATTTTCAGGTCAATCGGATGTGTTTTGGTTGGTTTCAGCATCATTGGCAAAATTTAGAAGTTTCAAAGTTCATAGGCTTGAATTTGATGTAATTTTTGATGTTTTCGTGTTGTTTTTGGTGTTTCGAAGTCTCGACTAAGTTTGAATAAAGTTATGGGTTGTGGTGGCGTGTTTGGTTGAGGTCCCGAGAGCCTGGGGTCTGTTTTGATAGGTTAACGGATCAAGTTTGGATGTTGGAAATTGCAAATTCTGTTGGTGTTTTTTCTGGTGTCTTTTTATGTGATCGCGTGGGTAAGAATGCGATCGCATAGGCTTTTTGGGGCAGCATGGGTTTTTATGCAGTGCGATCGCGTGGATGGAGGCTGCAATCGCGTAGAGTGGGTTCTATGTGCAGTATGATCGCGTGGGTAAGGTCCGCGATCGCATAGGGTGTTCTGAGGCGCGTGAGGGGATGGGTGTTTGAGCTATGAGAACGCGTGTGTTTTTACACGAACGCATTGAGAGGGCTGGTCTGTGCATTGCGAACGCATCGATGGGCATGCGATCGCACTGAGGAAAATAAATGGCTGGGCAGAATGTTTTAAAGGCCATTTGTGCGAGATTAGCTCATTTCTTTCCTCCATTTTTGAATGAGTTGAGAGCTATTTGAGAGGGATTTGAAGCGGAAATCAAGGGAATCACTTGGAGGTAAGGTTTTTAACTTTATAACTCGTTTATATGTCATTTTCTAAGTAATTAAACTGGAAAATTGTTGGAATTAAACCCAAATTTCGGGAACAAGGTGCATGGAATTTGGAACCTTCTTCTGAGGATTTGAGTGGGCAATTGTTGTCCGCTTTTAGTGTTCTTGGTATGTATAGAATCGTGGGAGGACGAGTATTCTAGTGATGTAAATTTTATCAATTTCTGAGATGTGGGCCCGGGGCTCAGGTTTGGCCGAATTTCGAGATTTTTGTATAAATTGATAGTTTTCGATTGGGTTGTGTTCCTTTAGCGTATATTGATGATGTTAAACTCGTTTTGGTTAGATTCGGCGCAATCAGAAGCAAATTTGAGGGTAAAGATCATCGCGGGCTAGTATTGTGGCCCGGTAGAGGTAAGTAATGGTTGTAAATCTTGTCCTGAGGGTATGAAACCCTAGACTTCATATTTCCCACTGTTTTTAGAATGGCGCACATGTCAGATGACGAGTATGTGGCGCGCACTGATTTTTGGATTGGACTTGGTCCTCTCCGCAGCAACTATTGAGTTGTGTATGTTACTTTAAATTATATGTTAAACTGTGTTCTAAAGGCTATTGCTATATTTGGGCTATAACCATGTTTGGGTCCTCGTGCCGACTTGTTTAGACTCCTTGGGGGCTTTTTACTGCTATTTCCTCACTGTTTATTTATGATTTACACTCAGTCATATTGTACTTAACTGTTTTCGAAACTCAACCCGATTTACACTATTTTGAGGTTTAAAAATGATGTTTTGGGTCGAGTACCCCGTTTTACTGATACGCCCAAGGGGTTTTTGAGAGGTTTTGACTGAGTGAGGCCAAGGGCTTGATTTTGAGGATATGATACGCCACGAGGAGGCTTGATATTAGCGCTTGGGATGAAGGAGCCCCTCCGGAGTCTGTACACACCCCAGTGAGCGCGGGGACCTACTGAGTGTTGAGTGCCGAGTGATGAGTGACTGGGAGGCATGAGTGACAGTGAGGTTGCCCGAGGGGCTGATACTGAGTGGCTGTGAGGTGCTGAGTGATGTTCTGCCCGAGGGACGATTTATGATTCATGTTTTTGCCCAAAGGGATACCTATGATTTATTTCATTTTTACACTAAATCTTTCGGTTATTTTTTTTTTTTCTGAAAGTGTTGAAGAACACATTTTTCAAAGGATTTTTCTGAAGTTGGTTTTAAGGCATGATGATTTCATATATCTATGTTTATACTATTGGAAAGAAAGCTTGTGTATATTGTGAATTGATGACATTGATTTTTATGTGTTTCATGCCGCTTAGACTTGATTTATTTTCATTACCACTGAACTGGCATACTCACAATACTCTCTGCACCCATGTGTGCAAATTCAGGTGCAGATACCGAGTGTTAGCCACCTATTCCGTGCGGAGCCGGAGTTCGGTATATAGAGGTAGTTGTTTAGCGTCCGCAACATCTCTGTTTTACCTTCTTTTGTTGTATCTAGCTATTCGTTCGGAGGTTTTGTATTATAATAGTATACCTTTTGGAATATTTTTCTTAGATGCTCATGACATGTTGACTCCGGGTTTTTGGGTTTGGACTGTTTAGCTGTTTATTTTGCGTAATGAATTAAGTAATTTATATACTTTATGAAATGTAGAAAAATGGTTGGGATTTTAGAAAGGAATTGTAGTTATGTGATTGTTGGCTAGCCTAGTTCGACGATAGGCGCCATCACGGCCCGTTTAGGTTTGGGTCCGTGACAGACCCACACGCCCAGATTCTGAAACTTTTTGAGATAACATTTACCCATATTTTTGAGATAAACTTTACCCATAACACCACGAACTCAAATATAAAATTTATTCCCAATTTCATGTCCAATTTCGTGGTCAAAATCCAAAAATACAAATTTCTAGGTTTTTCTTCAAAATCCTGAATTTCTACAAATTTTCATGCTTAAATCCGTGTAAAAACTTTGTATTTAACTCCCAACTAGTAGAAATCACTTACCTCCACCTCGCATTTGCAAAGGCGAAAACTCAGCAGCCTCAAAATTTCTCTTCTCTAACACGGGACTCCCTTCGCCATCGCGAAGAAGGAAACCAGATACCAGCAACAACAGTTCCAAAACAGCTCAAATTTATTCGAAACACACCCGGGGCCCCGTCCAATCTCACGAACCAGTCCCATAACATAACATGAACCTTCTCGAGGCCTCAAATCACATCAAACAACACCGAAATCATGAATCATATCCCAATTCAAGCTAATGATATTTTGAACTTCCAACTTCTACATTTGATGCCGAAACCCGTCAAATCCCGTTTGATTGACCTCAAAATTTGCACAAAAGTGACATTTGACGTTAGGGATCTACTCCAACTTCCGGAATCAGAATCCAAGCCCGATATCAAAAATTCCACTTTTGGTCAAACTTCTCAAGACATTCAAATTTCTAACTTTCGCCAAATGACCCCAAAGTGACCTACGGACCTCCAATCCACTTCCGAATGCGCTCCCAATAGCAGAATCACCATATGGAGCTATTCCCAAACTCGAAATCCCAAACGGACATCAATAACATTGAAATGCACTTCAACCCAAATTCATAAAATTCTTTCAAAATTCCAACCTTCCACTATAGGTGCCGAAACGCTCTCGGGCCATCCAAAACCCGATACGGACATATGATCTTCCAACTCTAAGCTTCAATTCCCGATTTCGAGGTCGTTTACTTAAAATCAACTCTTGGTCATATTCTTCCAACTCTAAGCTTCCGAAATAAGAATTCTCTTTCCAAATCCACTCCGAACTTCTCGAATTTCAATTCTGACCACGCTTACAAGTCATAATACCTGGAGTGAAGCTGCTCATGTCCTCAAACCTCCGAACGACACGCTAGAGCTCAAAACGACCGGTCGGGTCATTACATTCTCTCCTACTTAAACATAAGTTCGTCCTTGAACGTGCTAAGAACTGCTCCGAAATTGTCCAAAATCCTTGTTTAACCTCTCGTGCACCTACCTTTGCTACCACAACCCAGTTGAGCACATCAGCCAAAGTAAACATGCATTTCCTCCTTTTCATTTAGTCAAATAAGCTTTAGAGCGAAATTCCAACATTTGAAATCCTCTACCAGGTCTGTTTCCAACACACGAATACCGTACCCATCACTACACGATGTGCCAATACATGATCGTATATATGTTCTGAATGCACACCATGCACTGCTTAATTCACCTGACCATAATAACGCTCCCTGGCAATGATAATCAAAATTCCATGAATCTGATTCCCACAACACACCGCATGACACATATAATTCTTGTTCCAACTCTTGCAAGTTGCAATTCTACCTCGATGAAAGAGATGTTAGAAATTCACAAAGAACTTCCTAGTCAACAAATCAATGAGTCCCTCCTCCTGATAAGAACTGTTACCTCATTCTGGACTGAATATCGATATTTACTCTCTAATGTGCCTCATACAACTCTGATCTCACTGATCCCAGGTTCAATAATCTCGTCTCACCCGGTACAAGTTGCTTAGGCAGTAAACCACCTCAGACACCGCCAAAAGTCTCATATGATGCCACATTGTGCCAACAACTACAAACTCGAATGTGATACTTAAGGAAACGAACTCTGGAAAGGATTTCTCAATCGATGTAACTAATTTAAACATCAGAAAAATATGTTATGAACCTTCCATAGAAAATGAGAAGCAAAACACACAAGAATAGATATGGGAAACTGTATTCAACATCAAACTGTTGCGGCGTGCAACCTGATCCACACATGATAACCGTGACAGCGTGCCACCTGATCCAAAAATACCCGTGGCGGCGTGCTACCCGATCCATACATAATAATCTATAAGAGAATACTTACCGAGCAAAAATGCTCAAAACTATGATATACTCGAATATCGACCATAAGCACGCGAAGTGAATTATACATATCTTGGGGAGGCGGATAGCGCCATATGCTACTCAAGCACAATTACGGTGCAATAAATGACTTGCATCTCGAGAGCCATCCAAATCTCACAACACCATAAATTACCCGGGATTCTCAATACGAGTGCAAATAACCAAACAACCTCACAACCCACATGGCACAATACCGTATTACATGAAATAGCCGACGACAAAATAACATCCAATGTCCGAATACTCCTCCATAAACAATGCTATGCTGAAACGAACGCATCCGGCTTGATATAGAGCCCACATTCACATTTAGATTCATCCACGGACCTCAAGCCGATTCTGATCGTACCGCATTAGGCCAATAATCTTCCAGCGATTCCACAATAACCCCTCTTTCCCATGACGCACAAGAACAACCGTCAAATTCGGAACAAACTTCCACAGTTCACAATCAACTGAACCGAGCGCCCTCTAGGCATAAATTCTCACATTAGAGATATTACCACAATCTTCATACTTGGTTTCAATATTTAATCAATCAAGTGACTATATGCCACACTTATACAATCTTCCCGTGGGATACACTCACACGACCCTCCGCACAAAGTAATAAGTCTGCACCTCCATACCACCGGCCATACTAATGTTGTAAAGCAAATTAAGAATCCATAAGTCAAAACACAAAACCCCTTATACAAGACACCGATCTCAGGTTATGCTAAAGACAATACCAGCTTACTCTAACATCTGAATAATTTCCTACTCATCCGAGCTCATGACATTCTTGTTAACACCAAACTGCAACCTTGATCCTCAACTTTCAATTTCATGGCGCTCACCGCACCTATCCTACTAATGCGCCAGAGCACAATAATTCCATCATAACTCCTGAATCACTAATAGGATAAACACTTCATCATATTAGAAACCTTTCACTTAACTCATTTCAGGAGAACAATTGCAACGTGTGACTAAATTCCCATAACCCCGGAAATACAAACTCCATGCAATGGTCTAAACCACCATAACTCTTCTAGGATCCATCGACACATAACGAGCCATTATAATTGAATACCTCACAGTAAATCAAATTACAGCAGCCGTCAAGCCTCGCACATACTGCCCCAGTTAACCTGCATAACTTAACACGCTGAAGGAACACATTATTTCCACCACCATGCCGATTCGACCATTGCTATCCGATCCAGCTTCTTCTAATTTACTCTAGACTTTCCTTAGAAATATCAATGACTCCATCCATAATATGATGAACGCAATCCACGCTCATCCTGAGTGACCCCATTTCATGAGACCACATTGTCCCGAAATCCACAAACCATCTCATGCCCTCCTTGTGCGCACATTCGCATCTTAAACTGGTACACCCATTCTGATAACTCTTCTATGAACCCGAAGTTATCTTCTCCCATTCCTCCAATGCTACACTGCAAACCGAAGATAACATAAAGCACTCCAAGCCCCTTTTCATACCCCGCTGCAAAAGATCGATACTTAACCATACTATGGACTCGAAATCCTTAGGCATCGCACTAAATTTTGAATCCACTAGGACCGTTGTTGAGAGTCACCCAATCTGACCTGGTCCTAAACATAATTAAAAACAAGGCTCGGCTAGAACATGAAGACCCTCTCAAAGAATCACCCAGTTGAATCATCTTCCTTTTAACTCACCTCTACGCGGAGCATAAGCCCTGGTCTTCCAAAAGCCTGAAAATGAATCGATAAAGCCAATTATAGCACACAGTCCTCAAATTCTTGCTCAAATTACCAATGATATTCTCTTTCCTTAGTCGTATTAACCCACCAATACACCAATAACAAGAATCTCACAAGTAGACAACCACGCAATCAATCAATGGACTGTGGTACTCTCCCACTTAGCTCGAACCTACTATTGCAAAACTTTGGAACCTACCAAGATTCATTCTTCGTCGTTGACTTGATCTTGCACAATCAACCCGTCAAATTCCTCTAAATTCCTTTTCTTAAACACTTCATGAACACTCTGAATCACTACCCATATGCACACATTCGACCTCTTACCGAATTGCCAATAGAATCCTTCGTAGAAGCTCCGTCAACACCACGCAACCGCTAACCTTCTCTCATGAGATAACCCATCTGTGGAAACTCCATGCTGACATCATCCCACGACGCTATACTAGGTACAACTACTACGAAATCAGTAACCCATCCTAAGCCCGCGCTCATTCATCAGCGGTACAAGTTTGTTCACTCTTCATGGAATCAACTAAAGGTGCGACAACATTCCAAGACAAAGTCATGTTGTAACCTTCTTCATATCAAGAAAATCCTTGTCGTCGTATCCAACCCTTCCCAGCATAGTAGTCAACATTCCAAATTAAGTCCGCACACCTAGTCGCTACCCATCATGAGTCCCAAATAACTCTGAACTACTCAAGATGTACATCTATCTTACCACAGAACCCATATTCTACTCCGCTAATGTCCCACTTTGGTCAAACCCTCTCCTTGAAGTAACTACTCGACTCTTGTTTCTTACCCCTGGCCTTTTAGAAATTTAACCACCACGAGATGCCTCCCACGTGTTCTTCCTCATCCTTCTCTTCCCAAATACCGCCTCAAAGAAAAACTCTTCCTGCAGTACTAGATCTGACCAATTGCTACCAACTCTAAGCCTCCCTTAAGATCATCTTTCTCGTGCCATCAACATTAGAAACACCGACTCTATCCCGAAACTGCTACACACCGCTATCTCTGACAACCGCATCTCTGACGCCATTTCCCATTACCCTGCACAGAAGGTAAATTGAAGGAGGCCATAACATCAGCGAACCTTAATGCGCTCAACAAGGACGATGACACCACATCACAATTGAGAACCCTACCATGCTCGAAATACCAAGCCTTGTTACTCTAGCAACCCAAACCTGAACATTCTTAATTCGATTGCATTTCCTTTGCCGGAAACGAAATACTGAATCTCTGAATCATACACTGAGTAACACCTCCCTTTAGTTCACTCACTGCCTTGACGCCTGGACAAGCATCCTACCATTCCACAACCACTGCGCGATAACATTGTACGAATTGCCATAAAAATCACTAGCAAATCTCAAAACCTTAGGTAATACTAATGTTGAACTGAAACGACAGGACGACCTTCCGCAAGGCAATGGTAATAGCCCAATCAAATACGCATGTAGAAACACCCTGCACCACCTCTGCAGTACCATTACAATTCCTCCATTCGCGATTTATAAGGCTTCACATCGCATAAGATTGAATAGGAAAGAGATAAAGGCATAAGCCTCAAAGAAATCAAATTACACGATGAGGAATCAACAAGAGAAGTTCTCCTAACAGCCATGTAGCCTCTCAAAGATAAGTACAGACGTCTACGTACCGATCTACAAAACTCTACTAGACTCACTCATGACTTGTGAGACCTAAGTGAACCTAGTGCTTTAATACCATGTTGTCACGACCCAAAATCCATTAAAGGTCGTGATGGCGTCGGACACCATTGTCAAGTAAGCCAACAATAAATACTTAAATTTGTTCTCATCTTTATCTTTTTAGAAATTTCACTTTCCTTTAATTAAACAGTAAAATATTGGATTTACAAAAAATAATAACATTTTACAATAATTTCAATACAGTGCAACCCATAGTCGCCCCAAAACCCGGTGTCACAAGTACATGAGCATTTATTAGGAAGTAAAATAAAATACTATAATTGTTCGGAACACAAAATCTGGGCAGAAAAGAAAAATACAAGTACCCTGAAGGAGACTCTGTTGGCTGCGGATCGTCTCATAAGATAAGACTCACCTAAGTCTCCGCATGCGTACACGTCCGTACTCTTACAATGCCACTAATCATAAATGCACTTGCACAAAATGTGCAGCTAGTGTAGTATGAGTACGTAAATCAACGCGTACCTAGTAAATATCCTACCTAAACTCGAAGAGGTAGTGACGAGGGGTCGATTTCGAAATTTACTAAGGGCCAACAACATTATAATATACCGATAATATAGTAAATCATGGATTTTATAAAACAACTGTAAACTCAATTATATGAAACAAGTAAATAATTCTTTTATTAATAGGAGGTTTCCAAATTTATTTTCATTATGTATCAATTTATCTCAGGACAACGAGGAAATATCGTTTATTATAAATGCCAAAGAAATCAATTCAATCATACGAAAATCATGCCGAGGTCGTACGGCCCGCTCCAACATAATATTTAAATTGTGCACTACCGAGGGTCGAAGGGCGCGGACCATAGATGCATCTATTTAATCTGCCAAGGCGTTCGACCCGCTCCATAAAAGATAAACACATTCAAACAGCCAATCAAAAATTCTTTAAGGGAAATTATCCAAGGATTTGTCACTTCTCATTTAACGATCAATAAAATTTTTTTTAGCCTTTTAATAATTCATTTACCAAGTTCAATATGATTTAAGAAATTTTAAATTAACAATAAAGTTGCAAATATCGCATGTATAGCGTGATTTGGGTCCTAGGCTACCCGGACTTAAGCATAATAGTAGCTACGCACGGACTCTCGTCTCTTCATGTGTACGTAGCCCCCAACAAATAGAAGCACATAATAATTTAGTTTGCATATGGGGTTAATTCCCTCTTACAAGGTTAGAAAGGAGACTTACCTCGCTCTGAAGTTCCATAACCGGCTCCCAAGCCCTTCCAACAACTCAAATCGATGCCCAACGATCCAAAACTAGTCAATGATGAACAATACCATAAATATACACTATAATACTCATAAAAATTCTATTTACAACAATTTCCAACGCCGATCAAAAAGTCGATAAAAAATCACCCTCAGGCCCGTGCACCCGGATTCCGAAAATATTTGAAGATAAACTTTACTCATAACACCACGAACTCAAATATAAAATTTATTCCCAATTCCATGTCCAATTTTGTGGTCAAAATAAAAAAAATATAAATTTCTAGGTTTTTCTTCAAAATTCCAAATTTCTACAAATTTTCATGCCTAAATCCATGTAAAAACCTTGTATTTAACTCCCAACTAGTAGAAATCACTTACCTCACGCTTGATGATGAAATACCCTCTTCAAATACTCAAAAAATCACCCAAGTCGTGTGAAAAATGGGTGAGATGTACCCATACCCCGCTTTAAAAAATTATGTCCAGCCCTGGTCCGCCCTTCTTCGAGTTCGCGATCAATCCTCGCGTTCGCGGCGGCTCCAGACTCCTCTGGTTCGCATTCGCGGCTGGGGCTCCACGTTCACGAAGGCTAAATGGCTACAGGCCTAGTTCCCCCCCTTCTTTCTACACGTTCGCGTAGATCCCTCAAACAATCCCTCCGTGTTCACGACCTCCACCTCGCGTTCGCGAAGGCCAAAACAGAACAGCCTCAAAATTTCTCTTCGCAAACGCGAGACTCCCTTCACGTTCGTAGTGCGACCCCTAAGCAATTGGGGGTTGTCGCTCATCTCTTGGGGGTCCATCTCATCTGAAGGAAACCATATACCATCAGCAACCGTTCCAAAGAAGTTCAAATTGATCTGAAACCACCCTGAAACACACCCGGAGCCCCCGGGACCCCGTCTAATTACATGAACCAGTCCCATAACATAACACGGACCTGCTCGAGGCCTCAAATCACATCAAACAACAACAAAATCACGAATTATACCCCAATTCAATCTTAATGATCTTTTGAACTTCCAACATCTTCATTCGATGCCGAAACCCGTCAAATCCTGTCCGATTCACCTCAAATTTTGCATACAAGTCACACTTGACATTTCAGATCTACTCCAACTTTTGAAATCGGAATCCGACAATGACATCAAAAATTCCACTTCCGGTCAAACTTCTCAAAACCTTAAAATTTCTAACTTTTTCCAAATGAACCCAAAATGACTTACATACCTCCAATCCACTTTCGGACGTGCTCCCAATACCAGAATCACCATACAGAGCTATTCCCAAACTCGGAATCCCAAACGAACATCAATAACATCAAAATGCACTTCAACCCAAATTCATAAAATTCATTCAAAATGCCAACCTTCCACCATACGCGCCGAAACGCTTCCGGGCCATCCAACATCTGATCCGGACAAACGTCCAAATCCATAATCATCATACGAACCTATTGGAACCTAAAATTCCTGATTCCAAGGCCGTTTACTCAAAATCAATCCTTAGTAAGATCCTTCCAACTCTAAGCTTCCGAAATAAGAATTCTCTTTCAAAATTTACTCTGAACTTCCCGAATTTCAATTCTGACCACGCTTACAAATCATAATACCTGGAGTAAAGCTGCTAATGGCCTTAAACCATTGAACGACGTGATAGAGCTTAAAACAACCGGTCGGGTCATTATAATAATGCATTGCGATCGCAGAAGTAAAGTTGCGGACCGTAGAAGACCAAGTTGCGGTCGCAGTATAAATCTAGGGACCGTAGAAACAATACCTCGCGACCACAGTGGATAATTGTGCTGCCGAAGAAACCTAGCTCCTGCAAATGAAGAATTTTGTGGACCGCACATGGATTTGTGTGGCTGCAGAACATCCCGATGGCATTTTTATCCGAAATTTTCAGCCCTGTTTAAATAGACGAGTTTCACATGGTTGCTGCATAGATTTGCACTTGTGGAACACCACTTTTTCATCACCCACCCGGAAAGTGATTCACATCAATAATACCCTTCCCCGTAGCAAGGAAAGGTCTTCCAAGAATAATCGGCACCTCATAGTCCACTTCACAATCAAGAATTAAAAACTCTGTTGGGAAAATGAACTTATCAACATGAACCAATACATCTTCAATCACCCACAACGTCTCTTCATTGTACGATCGGCCATTTGTATTCTCATTTATATGGGTCTTAGTTGCCCAATTCCTAAGGTCTTGAAAACCGAATAGGGCATCATATTGATACTCGCCCCAAGATCACAAAGAGCTTCTGCAAACTTGGGACTTCCAATGGTACAAGGGATTGTGAAAGCACCGAGATCTTCCAATTTAGAATCCATCGAATGCACAATTGCACTCAATTGATGAGTGACTTTGATAGCTTCAAAATTCATCAGCTGCTTCATTGTCACCAAGTCCTTCATAAACTTTGCATACACGGGCATTTCCTCTAAGGCTTCAACTAATGACACATTTATTGAGAGACTCTTCATCATATCAATGAACTTTTTGAATTGATTCTTGCCATTTTTCTTGGCGAGCCTTTGAGTATATGGAGGACGTGGGTTAGGAAATGGTGCCTTAGCCTTTTACACTACCTGTTCCGGTGTGTCAATAACATGATCCCTACATGGGTTCACTTCCTCTTGAGTCTCTTCCACTATGTCATCGATATCAATCTACACTTTATCATTTTCTTGCACCACATTGTTCGGGATATCTTCTTCTTCTACCACTTACTCATCATCCACAAGTTGCCTTTGACTAGAGGTAGGTGTATTCCCACCTCTTCCACTCCTTATAGTAACGGCCATTGCATGTCCCGTATTGTTCCCACCCCTTGGGTTCACCATTGTGTCACTTGGTAGTTCCCCTTAGGATGATAATCTAAAGCTTGAGAGATTTACCCCATTTGCACTTCAAAGTTTCGGATCGATGTGTTGTGTGAAGCAAGTTGAGCATAGGAATTGGCATTCTTCTCCATCATTTGCTTTAACATATTCTCAATACGACTCATTTCATTGTTGGAAGAACTAGGACCATGGGAAGGATATGGAGGTGGGTTGCTCAGTTGTTGATACATCGGGGGCCTTTGAAAACCCGAGCCCTGATTTCCTTGATTGTTATTCCACCCGCCTTGATTGTTGCCACCCAGTTGCCTTCGTTATTGTTGTTATGCCAATTCCCTTGATTATTTCTTCCACTCAAATTTCCTTGATTGTTGTTGTTATTCCAATTGCTTTGATTGTTTCCACCACTCCAATTACCTTGGTTATGAGAATCCAATTGGCTTGACTATTTTGAGGTCTCCACTGTTTTTGGCTTGGGCCTTGGAAGTTGTTTATGTTCCCTTAAAAGTTGTTCACATATTGGACCTATTCTTCTTGATCATTATAAGAATCATCTTGATCAAATCCACTATCATCTTGCACAAAATTGTCCACTCTTTGTTGCACTTGTGGACTTCTTGTTCTTCTCTTATTCACCATCATACTTTATCCCTCTATTGCATTGACTTGCCTCGGGTTTTGCATTTGTTGAAGTTGAGCCTTTTCCAATTGGTTCATGGTGGTTGTCAACTCGGCTATGGCTTGTCCATGGTCATGCAACTCTTTGTGAAGAAAAATCAATATTGGGATCACCTTGTGAAACACTAGCCCGAGATTTCCACGCCGATGAAGTATCCACCATCTCATCCAAAATATCACACGCCTCTGCATAAGGCGTAGTCATGAAGTTCCCACCGGCAAGTTGATTCACTACACATTTGTTGGTTGTATTGATCCCCCAATAGAAAGTTTATTAAATCATGTTCTCCGTCATATCATTGTTGGGGCACTCTTTCACCATTGTTCTATACCTTTCCCCTATCTCGTGTAGTGGTTCATTGGGCTCTTGCTTGAATTCTAGAATTCCATCCCGAAGAATAGCCATGTGCCCGGGAGAGAAGTACTTAGAAATAAATTTCTCCGCTAGTTCATCCCAAGTACGAATGGAATGATTTGGCAAACATTCCAACCAATCTAAAGCTTTCCCTTGTAGAGAGAAGGGAAAAAGCCTTAGCCTCAAACCATCCTCAGAGACATTAGTTTTTTTACTCCCCCAACACGTATCTACGAATCCCTTCAAGCGTTTATATGCATTTTGACCCGGTGCACCGGTAAAGAACCCTCGTTGCTGGAGTAAAGTGAGAATCACATTGGTTATTTTGAAGTTGGCCGCCCTAATACGGGGAGGAACTATAACACTTGCATACCCTTCATTCGGAAACACCTAGTGTGGAGCCGCTCGTGGTGGAGGTGGGGGTGGAGCGGGCACATTGTCTTGAGGTTCTCGGCCTCGTCATTGGCTTGAGGTTAAAGAGGGACCTCATCCATTTGGTCATCCGTAACATCCACATCCCCCAAAGATATGTTTCCAAGTTCATTATTTGCCATGATTGCACCTACAGTAACACAACACGTTAGTAACAAGGAAGGAAAAGAAGCTATTCTCAAAAACACACCTAAATATATAACACCATTTTTAGCTCCCCGGCAATGGCGCCAAAAATTTATCTTGTCCAATTTCTCATCTCAATTCAAGGTCATGAAACGATCGATGCAATAATAGTACCCAACAAGGGTCGGGGTTGAATTCCGTAAGGAGCTAGAGATGGGAGTTAGTAGTATATATTGTAACGTGTGAGTTTGACTACCTCAATTTGCACTTCCATAAAATTTGGTTGTTTTTAAGTCTAAATTAAAACCAATTGCAAGTTTGAAAAAATAATCTAAGAGATTGTTTTTGTTGGTTTTCAAATGATGTAAAAAGCCTAGGGTTGTGAACTTCACCTAGGTGTTTGCCTAATGGGATATAAACCTTAATGCTAAGTTTATTGTTCGGGGTGTATTATAGCTATCAACACTCAATTACCCACTCAATACCTCTCGGTCAGAGAGTGATTTTTCCCAATTTGGCTTTCTCAAGTACAAATGGGTATTGTACAAAAATGGTTGATAAAAGCTCAAGTCGGGTTGTTACTATCTCTAGGTTAACCCCGTTAATTGGGATTATCAATCACTCGATTGACCCAATTTCTTGTTAGCCAAGTTTTCCTAGACTAAGTCTCTCTTTCCCAAGTAGATACCAAGTCAAATAGGCATGAACTAATGTTTGAAACCATTAATTCCACAAAAAAAATTATCAACAAAGCTAAATAATTAACACTCAACCATAAACAAGCATTAAATTAAACACCCATAAGGTTTACACACTAGGGTTGGGTCTGAACCCTAGTTAAAATCTACGTACTCATGCTTGAAATTAAAGAAACAGAAGAAGAAATGATAATTAAACTCATATTTCAAGATTAAAATTTGAAAATCTATGTTAAAATAGCTCAAAATATGAAAAACTACTAAAAGAAGTAAATGGAAATGGCTATTGTAGCAGCTGATGTCAAAAATTGACCTAAAAATGTGAAACTCGTCTATTTATATAGGGCTGGAAATTTCGGACAAAAATGCCCTCCAGGAGGTTTTGCGGCCGAACAATTCCACGTGTGACCCGTACTTTTCTTCAACTTGTTACGACTGGAAGTCCGCGGTCGCATAATTCTGATATGCGTCCACATTGCACTCTTTCAGCGGTCTGCACTTTTACATCTGCAGTCGCACCTTGCTCTTCTGGGGTCCGCACTTTTACATATGCAGCCGCATAGCTCTTCTTCTACAGTCTCACAATTCTTGTGTGGTCCGCACTTATAAGGGACTTGGACTGCACATTCTCTAAACTTTTCCCTTGGCTCAGCTTTTGCAGCCGCACAGTTCATGTGCTGACTGCACTTTGCACCAAACCTGCTAGATTTTCCTTCATCATCTGCGGCCACAGATGATATTCTACTGTCTGCACTTTTGATCTTTTGTTCCTTTTATGTCCTTGAGTTCAGATCACTCTTTTTTGAGTTGGATTTCATCTCGGGAGTTCATCTTCCAATATTCCTGGAATTAAGCACATTTCATCAGTTTTCGGGAACACAATTAAAATATTTTGGAATAAAACAAAAGCTAAAAAACCGCTAATAAGTAGTTAAAACCCCCACTTATCACGGACCCCAAAATTTTTGTTGCTAGAGCAAAAGGTGATTTGTGGCCGCACAATTACATTGCGGACGACACCAATTAAAGGGGGAAAATGACAACTCTTTGAAGTTGGTTTGTCTGAGAAATAGTTAAATTGCGTCCGCAATACAAAATATGCGGTCCGCAAAAAATTATGCAGCAACACATCAAATACTGTGGACCGCAACACAAAAGGGCTTGAGCCCCCAGGTAATAGAGTGCGGACCGCAATAGGAATTCTCGGGCCGCACTCAACTCTCTTTCCCTCAGTCAAAACCGTCTAGTATAAATAGAAGCCTAGGGCTACTGTTAGTTTTTTCCCTCTCTGAGCATTCACAAGTCTAAACATTGAAATCATCTGGTAAATCATCTCGCACACACGCTCAATTATACAATCAGAGGGGATAAAACTGTGGTGGTTAAAGTATTACCTGCTCTATGGGGAATGGGTAAATAGGTTTTCATGATTATACATTGTCACCATGTCAAATTTGTGCAAAAATTGCAAACCCTATAACTCTGATTGCAATTGTTTTAAAATTTACGGCCGCATAAGAAATTGTGCGGTCCGCAGAAATCCCATCGCGGCCGCAGAACAAATAGTTCTCTGTTATTAGAGAGTAGTCAATTTGATGACTCACATGTGCGGCCACAATAAAAAATTTGCGAACCGCAGAAAACTGATTGCGGTTGCAAAACATCCTATTCTATATTATCAGAGAGTTGGCACATTGGTGTTGTCTGAGTTGTGGCTGCAAAGACAATTGTCTGGCCCGCAATCGAATTCTGCAGCTGCAATGATAAATTGTGCGGTACACAATGCTTATTATGCGGTCGCAATGAGAATTCTATAGACCACGCTTCCCTACCATGCAAGCATGTTTTACACTATTTCTTTCACTATCTCTCTAGTGTGTTCTTGTATGTTTGCACTTGAATCACAACTGACACATGTTGTTGCTTGGTATGAAAATGGTTAGATCTCGAGACAGAGGTGATACTTCAAAAGGGAGGGGTGAACCTTCTAGGGGTTGAGGCAAGAGTGCTTTACCCCTCGCCCTCCAAAAGATAATAACAAAGAAGGCTATAATCAACCGAGGGAGAAATGTAGAGCCCTCCTAATCCAAATCTTATGCCCTGTCTAGGGAAGCATCGGAGCACAACTCAGGTCAAGAGTAGTCGGTTGTCCAATCAAAGCCACCAGGAAGGTATCAACTATGGGACGACCCTTCCACATCACGGAGCACTTCTGAGGGTTCATAAAGTTCTAGTCAGGCATCTGAGCCCTCCTCTATACTTGTCCCAAAGGCACCAGCAACTAAAGTTGATGACATCCCCAATGATGGCACAGGGGGAGATGCCACAGTTTCCGCCCTTGAGCGGTCAACAAAGAAAGAGGTCGTGGATGACCGGTTCATCAGTTTGTCTTCTTTCTTTAGCTTCCATGAGTGGTGGCCAACAAGGTCGTTGACTCTTTGTCACGACCCTTTTTCTTGTGAAATCAGGTTTCAACATGTGACAACTCTTTTAAATGGGTATTAAAAGAGAATATTCGCCACCTAACGACTTTAAGGTGCGTTAGGGCACCTATTATGCAAATAACTATGTTTGACTAGTCAACGCCACCAAAGATCGAGTAAGAGCTCAAATTACCTCAAAGATAAGATGTTAGGAACTCTTCGAGGTCCAAACTGTGGGTCCCGATAGAACTTAAGACTATGTGGATTAGGCTATGTGATCAGATAAACAGTGAAATATAAAAGTGCAAGAGTTTCTTTATAACCGAAATGACAATTTGTACAAGTCTTTGAGGACTACAAGGATACAACTACAATGGTCTATATTAAATGACTAAGTATGAATAGCAAATATATAAAGGAGGAGGGGTCCTATGTTTTTTAGCCTAAAGGATAACCTAGTGCAACATAAATAATATTTTACAACTCTTTTTAGATAGGAGTTGCTCATATTATCAAGGAGGCTTTGGACCTCTATTTGGGTTGTTCTAGGATTACTTAGGCTGCTCAAAAAAATGATAAAACTAATCGCACATTCAAAAGAAAACAAAGAGGACTTCACATAATAGCTGATTTTATAGACAAGTTCGTTAGGTAAGTGACAATATCCTATAGGGAGGATTTCGAGTGGTTGGCAATTGAAATTGGTTTTATGATACTTTATCCCTATAGGCATTTCATTTAAGCATGGCAATACAATGAAGCAACAAAAGTAGTTGATTAAGATCCTATAGTCATGATATCGAGATGGCAACATACTAAAAGTAGTAGAAGCGATTGACCGATTGATTAGTTGGAGTCCTATAGGCATGGTATATATATTAACAAAGCATATGTTATTGCATCCTATAGGCATGTTGTCTAAATGCACAATAATAATATAGAAACAAGTATGCCAAATACTTAGACTAATGTGTTCAAACAGTGTACAAATAAGGTATGCATGATTCCTATATGCATGATTTCTGTGCTGGTGTAGAATAACAGCAGTGTAAAACAAAGTAACAAACAAAGCATATAAAGCCCTATAGGCATGCTCTCTACCCGTTTATATGAAGATTAAAGGTACCAATTCCCCATTCCACTAATTCCCCAACTGTCTCATTTACAAATTATTATAGGACCAAAAGAATGAATATGAGTATAAATATTACACACTAAACAATTGTTGGCCCAAGGGCAGGCCCAAATGTAAAAAGCCAGCAATTCCTAGGACTTCAACAGGTTCATTCCTACTCGAATAAGATACCCAGATCCAAACGCATCTCAAACAGGTGAGTGTGTCATTGGCACAACCCAGGGCTACACATGAATTCATGCCAAACCCAGTGATTACAGACAAACCACTTAGCCATATAATCAAATGAGCCACACATAGAAATAAATTGAACAACCTTGAGGTAATACTTCATCGGGATAGGATTCACATGAAAGCATATTCTCACTTACATTTTTGGAAGATAGGGTGACATGATTGGTCAAAGAAAGGATTAAACATGAAACTAGTAGAACCAGTAGAACTTAGTCTCCATATGACATAAAAAACTAACAACATAGGTTCATAACAAGTGAAAGAGTATAAAAATGTGCAACATTAGTAAAGTTGTAGAGGCATGTCACTTAGGTTGACATGGTAAGCACATATATATAGTTTTTCAGAAAAACAAGTTTATAGTAAAGCATGAACCAAAGTTAGCCTAAAAGAGACTCAAAACTGGAATCTAAGGCATGAAGGTCTAATAGAGTCATAGTTAGAGAGTGGAAATTAGACATAGTAAACAAACAAGTAGGCATGGTCTACGACAGTCAACAGGCAGCCTAACGTGCTGAGTATAACACAAAGATTCCAAGGCCTAGAGCATTCGTGGTGAATATTGTCACGACCCAAAATCCCTAAGGTCGTGATGGCGCGGGACATCCATGTCAGGAAAGCCAACTCATTAATTAAGAAACAACTTTTCGATTTTTAAAACATTTATGAAAACATTTCCTTTCGCTTAATTTCATATTAACAAAATAAAAATCTATTAATTATAAACGGTAGTCTAAACATTTCACTTAAGCAATTATATCTCAATACATATCCCAGAACACGGTGTCACAAGTACACGAGCAATTTCTAAGAATTCAACAATCATTACAAGCCTATCTGAAATACAACTGGATAAGGAAATCTAAATGAAATAGATACAGTACGAAGGTGTGATAACCCAAAGGGTCATCACCTATTTTATTACCCCTTTTCGTACTCCTGAGGCCTTGAAAACCTCATTTGCAGTTGCCTCGATTTACGTGCACAGTCCGGGCGCGTAGCCGGACAGCTTAAATATGAAATTCTCTGAAAAATGTTAAGATTTGACATTAAAATGTATAAATTTGACTTCGGTCAACATTTTGGGTAAACAGACCCGGACTCTTTATTTGACGGTCCTTGAGGGTCCGTAGGAAAATATGGGACTTGGGCGTATGCCCGGAATCGAATTCTGAGGTCCCAAGCCCGAGAAATGAATTTTTGAGTAAAGTTGTTTTCGGAAAATATTTAAGCAAGTTGAAAATGAAATCTGATTAGAAAGCGATGGTATCGGGCCCGTATTTTGGTTCCGACGCCCGATACAGGTCTTATATATGGTTTAAGCGCTTTCTGTAAAGTTTGGTTGAAAACGGATTTCGTTTGACGTGTTTCGCACTTGAAATGGGAAATTTGATGTTTTATGAAATTTGATAGAATTCATGGATTTTGAGGTTTAATTCGATGTATATGATGTTATATTGGCGATTTGATCGCACGGTTAAGTTCATAGGATGTTGTTGAGTCAGTGCATGTGATTTGTTAGGAGCCCCGAGTGCTCGGGAGTGTTTCAGAGGTGTCTCGGAGTGATTTTGAACTTAGGAAGATTGCTGGTTTTTGGCTTCAGCAGTTGCAGGTCCATTTGTTCTTCACCTTTTCGAACCCTCTTCCACGTTCGCAAAGCTTTAAGCTTTTCCTCCATCGCGTTCGCATCCATTCCCTCGCAAACGTGTAGGGTTATCTGACCTTAAGGGCTTAGCCCCCTTTTCCTCTTCGTGTTCGCGTGCAATTGACCGCAAACGCGTAGCCTTATAGGTCCCCTTCATCGCGTTCGCCTGATGTCCCACGCGTTCGCGTAAGTCAACTTCTGGACCCCAGCCTCTTTACTCTTTCCGTTCGCATTCTCCTTTCTGCGAACGCGATGGCTTGCCCAGTCTACCCTTCACGAAAGCGACCTCACTTCCACGAACGCGAAGGGAAATTTTGCCTAGTGGTATATAAATATATCCAGAACCAGTAGCTACGGGATTCACTTAAAAAATAACGAACTTCTTCTTCTCCAAGGCCCTTAGACGTCCATTGGAGCCTTCCTTCACCAAAACTTCTTGGGTTAGTAAATTTTAACTTATTTCCTTCATTTTTCATCTGTAATTAATAAATTCCTAAGCCTAAAACATGCAAATTAGAGTAGAAAATCTGGAATTTGGGTAGAGTTAAGCCCTTTTGAATTTTCTTGATTAAGAC
The DNA here is from genome assembly GCA_005239525.1 of Nicotiana knightiana. Classification (NCBI taxonomy): domain Eukaryota; kingdom Viridiplantae; phylum Streptophyta; class Magnoliopsida; order Solanales; family Solanaceae; genus Nicotiana; species Nicotiana knightiana. The sequence continues at coordinate 54,400 of ML412312.1, read as the reverse complement.
CTCGTTTTGGGGTCGAATTTGAAAATAAATTATATATTCGATCTCGTGGGTGAATGGGTGACATGGTTTTGGTCCGAGCCTTGTGTTTGGACCAAGCGGGCCCGGGGTCGAATTTTGATAATTTTGGAAGAAGTCTAGGAAATGGATAATTAGGCCATGTAATTGAATCATTGAATCCTTATTGATATACTTGAGTTGATTATGTCTAGATAATACCACTTCGGAGTTGAATTTTAAAGGAAAGGCGGTGTTAGAGGGTTGATTGCTATACTTTGGACCCGAGGTGAGTGTTTGGCCTAACCTTAACTTGAGGGAATAGGAGTTGAGTATTATTTGCTATTTACTAATTGTCAAATACGATGTATAGGCATGGTGACGAGTATCTATACATTGGTGTCTAGCATGACCGTGAGTCCCTATATTGTGAATATTCCAGTTTTGTTGTAATTTCTATGCTTAATTGATGATCTCTACATGATGTAAATGGCCATGTGAAGGAAATTGAAATCTTTAAACATATTGGAGCATTGGCTCAAATTGTGAAAACGCATAATGAAGATATATGAAATAATTACATCCCTTGGAGCATTGGCTCAAGTAATAGAATAGATCATGGAAGTGAAAGTGAAAGAAAGAGAAAGAGTTGTTGAAATATACCCTTGCCGGGTCATCATTGTATAGTTTCCTTGCCGGTATTTGATTGTTTAATTGATGTTCCCTTGCCGGGATTTAATTGTTTAATTGATGTTCCCTTGCCGGGATTTCTATTTTTAATCTGTTTATTTCCTTGCCCTTGTTTGTGATTGCTGCTTGGGTAAGGAAGAGTGTTAAAGCACGAAGGGTGATGTCGTGCCATGTTTTATATTTATTATGCACAAGGGGACATTCCGTGCCATGTTTTATATTTATTATGCACGAGGGGACATTCTGTGCCATGTTTATATTGTTATTATGCACGAGGGGACATTCCGTGCCATGTTTTATATTGTTACTATGCACGAGGGGACATTCTGTGCCATGTTTATATTGTTATTATGTACAATGGGACATTCCGTGCAATGTTTTACATTGATTATGCACGATGGGACATTCCGTGCCGTGTTTATATTAATTTTGCACGAGGGGACATTCCGTGCCGGTTTTTACATTGTTATTATGCACGATAGGACATGTCGTGCCGCATCTTTCACTATTCAATATGTGTTGTCATTCCCCGTTATTATTTTCAGATATTTCAGACTGTTGTTTTCGTTTCTGTTATTTCAGTATTTTCTATCTCCCCCAAGCATGTTCTCCCCGTAATTGTACTCTTGTTTAGTTTCTGATATATTATTGAACTGCACAGGTACATTTTGTTGTCGTGTCTTAGCCTCGTCACTACTTCGCCGAGGTTAGGCTCGACACTTACTCAGTACATGGGGTTGGTTGTACTGATGCTACACATGCACTTCTTTTATGTTGTGCAGATTACGCAGCCGAACCCAGAGGACATCATTAGTGGGAGTGTCTTCCAGCTTATCATAGAGGCTTCAAGGTATACCCGCTGGCGTTCGTGGGCCTTGGCGTCTCTTCCATCCCTTTGTCTTCACTTGTGTCTTGTTTTTTTTACTCGTCTCGAAGACAGCTATGTATTCTCTTTTCAGACTTTTATTTAGCACTCTTACAAACAGTTCGTGAGTTTGTGACTCCAGGTTTTGGGAAAAATTTTCGCGTTGTTGTATTATGTTGTCCTTATTTAGCTTGAAACCATATTTATTTCCGTTGTTAAATTGTGAACCGTTTAGTTTATCCTATTAAATTGATGTTAATATGCTAGTCTATCTATACACGTTGGCTTGTCTAGGGGGTTCAACGTTAGACGCCATCACGGCCCGATGGTGGGATTTCGGGGCATGACAAATTGGTATCAGAGCACTAGATTACTTAGGTCTCACAACTCACGAAAAATTTGGTAGAGTCTGAGGGATCGGTACGGAGACGTCTGTATTTATCCCCTAGAGGCTGCGAAATAAGGATGACTCCATATTTATTTTCTTCTCTGTCGTGCGCTATGAATTATGAGTACTGATTGAGTTTCTATTCTATTATCTCGCAGATAGCGAGGACGCGTGCTTTCCTTGGTTCTGCCCAGCAGCCTGACACTCTTGCTACAACTCCTACTTGGGTCGAGGTCGAGGACGAGGCCATGCTAGAGGCCGAGGCCGGTGCCGGGCTCAGCCTAGAGCAGCAGCCCCACTGGAGGACCCTTAGGTCGAGTCTGACGAGGAGGTCCCAGTTCCGACAGTCCTAGTTAGATTAACTTAGGTCCCAGAGGGGTTCATAGCTACCCCAGTTCGTCAGGACACCCTTGTCCGTCTAGTCGGACTCATGGAGAGTGTAGCACAGGCGGGTCTTCTTCCTACAGTACCAACCGCCTCTCAGGCTGGGGGAGGTGCCCAGACTCCTGCCGCCCGTGTACCAGAGCAGCTAGCTCCGCAGTTTCAAACTCTGGCACCTTAGCCAGCCGGAGTAGCTCGGCCGGATATTGCAGCACCGGTAGCATAGGAAGCAGCCATGTCAGCAGATGCTTTGTGGAGACTGGACAGGTTCACTAAGTTATTTACTTCTACTTACACTGGTTCACCATCGACTCCCAGGATTATTTGGACAGCTGCCATGAGGTTCATCGGAATATGGGCATAGTGGGTTTGAACGGGGTTGACTTTCCTACTTTTCGGTTATCTGGCGCAGCCAAGAGTTGGTGGAGAGACTATTGCTTAGCCAGACCAGCTGGATCTACACCTTTGACTTGGAATCCGTTCTCAGGGGTATTTTTGGGGAAGTTCCTTCCCATTACTCAGAGAGAGGACCTTTAGAGGAAATTTGAGCGTCTCCGGCAGGGATCCATGTCCTTCACTCAGTACGAGATCGGGTTCATCACTCTAGCCCGACATGCTCTTATGATACTTCCTACTAATCGGGAGAGGGTTCAGAGGTTTATCGAGGGATTGGCCCGCCTATCAGACTTTAGATGGCTAGGGAGTCAGGTACAAATATATCGTTCCAGGATGCGGCCAATGTGGCCAGGAGGATTGAGATGATTTTGTCGCAGGGTGGTGGTCAGGGGGCTGACAAGAGGCCCCGTCATTTCGGTCGTTTCAGTGGAGCCTCATCTGGGGGCAGGGATTCTTCAGGCAGAGGTCATCCTCCCAGACCTTTTCAGTCAGCTCTCCAGGTTTCCCATGGTACTTCAGGTGGTCGTGGTTATCAGACGCACTATTCCGATCAGTAGCCTTACAGTGCGCCACCAGCACCTATCGGTGCACCGCCGCTTCAGAATTTCCAGGGTGGTTATCAGGGTCGACAAGGTTAGTTCCAGAGTCAGCAGTCACATCAGCAGAGGCCTTATTATAATTGCGGTGGTTTGGGGCACATTTCTAGGTTTTGGACCCGAGGTTCTGGTGGGTCTCAGCATCAGGGTTCTCGTGCCATAGTACAGGCACCAAGTGTTCCACAGCCTGCCCAGCGAGCTAGAGATGGGGGTAGAGGTGCTAGAGGTGGAGGTAGAGGTCATAGAGGTGGAGCTCAGGCCAGTAGAGGTGGAGGCCAGCCAGCAGCCGGCCGTCCCAGAGATGTGGTTCAGGGTGGTAGGGCCCAGCCCCGATGTTATGCTCTTCCAGCCAGGCCATAGGCTGAGTCTTTAGATGAAGTCATTACAGGTACTATTCGAGTTTATGACAGAGATGCTTCAGTGCTATTTGATCCAGGGTCTACGTATTCTTATGTGTCCTCTTATTTTGCACCATGCCTGGTCATGCCTAGTGATCCATTGAGTATTCCTGTTTATGTATCTACACCGGTGGGTGATTCTATCATGGTCGATCAAGTGCACCGTTCTTGTGTTGTGGTTATTGGGGGTCTTGAGACCCGTGTTGATTTGTTGCTTTTAGGTATGGTCGACTTTGATGTTATATTAGGGATGGACTGGTTATCCCCATATCATGCTATCTTGGATTGTCATGCCAAGACGGTGCCTTACCGGATTTTCCCCGTTTGGAGTGGAAAGGAACTCCTGGTCATTCTACCCGTAGTGTTATTTTGTACGTGCAAGCTCGGCGTATGGTCGAGAAGGGGTTTTTGGTTTATTTGGCTTATGTGCGTGATTCCAACGTTGAGGTTCCCTCTATTGATTCGGTGCCCGTGGTTCGTGAGTTTCCTGAGGTCTTCTCTTCAGACCTGCCGAGGATGCCACCCGACAGGAACATTGATTTCTGCATTGATTTGCCTCCAGGCACCCAACCCATTTCTATTCCGATGTATCGCATGGCCGCGCCAGAGTTGAAAGAGTTGAAGGAACAATTGCAGGATTTGCTTGGGAAGGGTTTCATTAGGCTCAGCGTTTCTCATTGGGGTGCTCCAGTGTTGTTTGTGAAGAAAAAGGATGGTTCGATGAGGATGTGCATTGATTACCGGCAATTGAACAAGGTTACAATCACGAATAAATATCCACTGCCGAGGATTGATGATTTGTTCGATCAGCTTCAAGGTGCTAAAATATTTTAAAAGATAGACTTGATATCTGGCTACAATTAGTTGAGGATTAAGGCATTTGATGTCCTTAAGACAACTTTTCGAACTCGGTACGGGCATTACGAGTTTTTAGTCATGTCGTTTGGGTTGACAAATGCCCCAGCAACTTTTATGGATTTGATGAACCGAGTGTTCAGGCCTTATTTGGACTCGTTCGTGATAGTCTTCATTGATGATATATTGATATACTCCCGTAGTCAGGAGGAGCACAAGCAGCATCTCAGAGTGGTTCTTAAGCCTCCGAAGGATAGCTATTATATGCAAAGTTTTTGAAGTGTGAGTTCTGGTTGAGTTCAGTTGCATTCCTGGGTCATGTCGTATCAGCAGAGGGTATTCAGGTTAACCCGAAAAAGATTGAGGCAGTCAAGAACAGGCTTAGACCAGCATCAGCTATAGAGATTTGGAGTTTCTTGGGATTGGCATGCTATTATCGTCGGTTCGTGGATAGGTTCTCATCTATTGCAGCCCCGATGACCAGGTTGACCCAGAAGGGTGCCCAGTTAAGATGGTCGGACGAGTGTGAGGCAAGCTTCCAGAGGCTCAAGACAGCTCTGACTACGACACCAGTATTAGTTTTGCCCACAGGTTCAGGGCCTTATACAGTCTATTGCGATGCTTCCCGTATTGGGCTTGGTGCAGTGTTGATGCAGGATGGCAAGGCCATTGCTTATGCTTCGAGGCAGTTAAAGATTCATGAGAAGAACTATCTAGTGCATGATTTAGAGTTGGCAGCCATTGTTCACGCATTGAAGATTTGGAGGCACTATCTGTATGGCGTGGCGCGTGAGGTATTCACGGATCATAAGAGTCTTCAGTACTTGTTCAAGAAAAAGGAGTTGAATTTGAGGCAGAGAAGGTGGTTAGAGTTGTTGAACGATTATGACATTACCATCTTATATCACCCGGGGAAGACCAATATGGTGGCCGATGCTTTGAGTAGGAAGTCAACTAGCATGGGCAGTCTTGCTTTTATTCCAGTCAGTCAGAGGCCGCTTGCTTTGGATGTTCAGGCTTTGGCCAATCGATTTGTGAGGTTGGATATTTCTGAGCCTAGTCGAGTGTTGTCTTGTACGGTCGCTTGTTCTTCATTATTGGAGCATATCCGTGATCGGCAGTTTGATGATCCCCATTTGTGTGTCCTTAGAGACACGGTACAACGTGGAGGCGCCAAGCAGGCGACCTTAGATGATGATTGTGTTTTGAGATTGCAGGGGCGAGTTTGTGTGCCCAATGTTGATGGGATTCGAGAGTTGATTTTAGAGGAGGCCCATAGTTCCCGGTACTCTATTCATCCGGGTGCCGCGAAGATGTATCAGGATTTGCGGCAGCATTATTGGTGGCGTAGAATGAAGAAGGATATTGTGGCATATGTGGCACGATATTTGAATTGTCAACAGGTTAAGTATGAGCATCAAAGGCCTGGTGGTTTATTTCAGAGGATTGAGCTTCTCGAGTGGAAGTGGGAGAGGATCACTATGTACTTTGTTACTGGACTTCCGTTGACCCGGAAGAAGTTCGATGCAGTTTGGGTTATTGTTGATAGGCTGACCAAGTCAGCGCATTTCATTCCTGTGGCACTTCCCTATTCATCCGAGAGGTTAGCTGTGATCTATGTCCGGGAGATTGTTCGCCTTCATGGTGTGCCGGTGTCTATCATTTCGGACTGGGGCACGCAGTTTACCTCGCATTTCTGGAGAGCAGTTCAGCGAGAGTTAGGCACCCAGGTGGAGTTGAGCACAACATTTCATCCTCAGACGGATGGGCAGTCCGAGCGGACTATTCAGATATTGGAGGATATGCTCCGAGCTTGTGTTATTGAATTTGGAGGATCATGGGATCAGTTCTTGCCTTTAGCAGAGTTTTCCTACAACAACAGCTACCAGTCGAGTAACCAGATGGCTCCTTATGAGGCTTTATATGGTAGTCGATATCGATCTCCGGTTGGATGGTTTGAGCTGGGAGAGGCTCGGTTGTTGGGTACAGATTTGATTCAGGAGACCTTGGACAAGGTCAGGATCATTCAGGATAGGCTTCGTATAGCTCAGTCCAGGGAAAAGAGTTATGTAGATCATAAGGTTCGAGATGTGGCTTTCATGGTTGGTGAGCGAGTATTGCTCCGAGTGTCGCCTATGAAGGGCATGATGATATTTGGGAAGAAGGGCAAGCTTAGCCCTAGATTCTTTGGTCCGTTTAAGATTCTTGATTGAGTGGGAGAGGTGTCTTATACACTTGCATTGCCACCTAGCTTATCAGCCGTACATCCAGTTTTTCATATGTCCATGCTTCGGAGGTATCACGGCGATCCAGCCCATGTGTTAGATTTCAGCACTGTCCAGTTGGACAAGGACTTATCTTATGAGGAGGAGCCGGTAGTTATTCTAGACCGGCAGATTCGTCAGTTGAGATCCAAGAGTTTCCCTTTTGTTCGTATTCGGTGGAGAGGTCAGCATCCTGAGGCATCGACCTGGGAGTCCGAGTCCGATATGCAGAGCCGTTACCCTCATCTATTTCCCGACTCAGGTACTTCCTTCTTCTGTCCGTTTGAGGACGAACGGTTGTTTTAGAGGTGGAGAATGTGACGACCCAAAGGGTCATCGCCTATTTTATTACCCATTTCCGTACTCCCGAGGCTTTGAAAACCTCCTTTGTAGTTGCCTCGATTTGGGTGTGCAGTCCGGGCTCGTAGCCTGACAGCTTAGATATGAAATTCTGTGAAAGATGCTAAGATTTGATATTAAAATGAATAAATTTGACTTCAGTCAATATTTTGGGTAAACGGGCCCGGACCCGTGATTTGACGGTCCCGGAGGGTCTGTACGAAAATATGGGACTTGGGCGTATGCCCGGAATCGAATTCCGAGGTCCCAAGCCCGAGAAATGAATTTTGAGTAAAATTATTTTCGGAAAATGTTTAAGGAAGTTGAAAATAAAATCTGATTAGAAAGTGATGGTATCGGACCCGTATTTTGGTTCTGGCGCCCGGTACAGGTCTTATATATGGTTTAAGCGCTATCTGTAAAGTTTTGTTGAAAACGGATTTCATTTGACGTGTTTCAGACTTGAAATGGGAAATTTCATGTTTTATGAAATTTGATAGAATTCATGGATTTTGAGGTTTAATTCGATGTATATGATTTTATATTGGCGATTTGATTGCACGGTTAAGTTCGTAGGATGTTGTTGAGTGAGTGCATGTGATTTATTAGGAGCCCCGAGGGCTCGGGAGTGTTTCGAAGGTGTCTCGGAGTGATTTTTAACTTAGGAAGATTGCTGGTTTTTGGCTTTAGCAGTTGCAGGTCCATTTGTTCTTTGCGTTTGCGACCCCTCTTCCGCGTTCGTGAAGCTTTAAGTTTTTCCTCCATCGCGTTCGCATCCATTCCCTCAAAAACGCGTAGGGTTATTTGACCCTGAGGGCTTAGCCCCCTTTTCCTCTTCGCGTTCGCGTGTAGTTGACCACAAACGCGTAGCCTTACAGGTCCCCTTCATCGCGTTCGCGTGATGTCCCACGCGTTCGCGTAAGTCAACTTCTGGACCCCAGCCTTTTTACTCTTCGCGTTCGCATTCTCCTTTCCGCGAACGCGATAGCTTGCCCAGTCTACCCTTCGCGAACGCGACCTCACTTCCGCGAACGCGAAGGGCAATTTTGCCCAGTGGTATATAAATATTTCCAGAACCAGTAGCTACGGTATTCACTTAGAAAATAACGAACTTCTTCTTCTCCAAGGCCCTTAGACGTCCATTGGAGCCCTCCTTCACCAAAACTTCTTGGGTTAGTAAATTTTAACACATTTCCTTCATTTTTTATCTATAATTAATGAATTCCTAAGCCTAGAACATGCAAATTAGAGTAGAAAATCTTGAATTTGGGTAGAGTTAGGCCCTTTTGAATCTTCTTGATTAAGACCTTGTTTTGGGGTCGAATTTGAAAACAAATGATATATTCGGGCTCGTGGGTGAATGGGTGACATGGTTTTGGTCAGAGCCTTGTGTTTGGACCAAGCGGGCCCGGGGTCGAATTTTGATAATTTTTGAAGAATGCAAAGAAATGGAATTAGGCCATGTAATTGAATCATTGAATCTTTATTGATATACTTGAGTTGATTATGTCTAGATAATACCATTCCGGAGTTGAATTCTAAAGGAAAGGCGGTATTAGAGGGATGATTTCTATACTTTGGACCCGAGGTAAGTGTTTGGCCTAACCTTAGCTTGAGGGAATAGGAGTTGAGTATTATTTTCTATTTGCTAATTTTCAAATACGATGTATAGGCATGGTGACGAGTATCTATACATTGGTGTCTAGCATGACTGTGATTCCCTATATTGTGAATATTCCAGTTTTGTTGTAATTTCTATGCTTAATTGATGATCTCTACATGATGTAAATGGGCATGTGAAGGAAATTGAAATCTTTAAATATCTTTGGATCATTGGCTCAAATTGTGAAAACACATAATGAAGATATATGAGATAATTACATCCTTTGGAGCATTGGCTCAAGTAATAGAATAAATCATGGAAGTGAAAGAGAAAGAGCTGTTGAAATATACCCTTGTCGGGTCATCATTGTATATTTCCCTTGCCGGGATTTGATTGTTTAATTGATGTTCCCTTGCCGGGATTTAATTGTTAATTGATGTTCCCTTGCCGGGATTTCTATTTTTACTCTGTTTATTTCCTTGCCCTTGTTTGTGATTGTTGTTTGGGTAAGGAAGAGTGTTAAAGCACGAAGGGTGATGCCGTGCCATGTTTTATATTTATTATGCACGAGGGGACATTCCGTGCCATGTTTTATATTTATTATGCACGAGGGGACATTCTGTGCCATGTTTATATTGTTATTATGCACGAGGGGATATTCCGTGCCATGTATTATATTGTTATTATGCACGAGGGGAAATTCCGTTCCATGTTTATATTGTTATTATGCACGAGGGGACATTCCGTGCCATGTTTTACATTGATTATGCATGAGGGGACATTCCGTGACGTGTTTTACATTGTTATTATGCCCGATGGGACATGTCGTGCCGCATCTTTCACTGTTCAATCTGTGTTTTCATTCCCCGTTATTATTTTCAGATATTTCAGACTGTTGTTTTCGTTTCTGTCATTTCAGTATTTGCTATCTCTTACCCCAACATGTTCTCCCCGTAATTGTACTCTAGTTTAGTTTCTGCTATATTATTGAACTGCACAGGTACATTTTGTTGTCGTGTCCTAGCCTCGTCACTACTTCGCCGAGGTTAGGCTCGACACTTGCACTTCTTTTATGTTGTGCAGATTACGTAGCCGGACCCGGAGGACATCATTAGTAGGAGTGTCTTCCAGCTTATCATAGAGGCTTCAAGGTATACCCGCTGGCGTTCGTGGGCCTTGGCGTCTCTTCCATCCCTTTGTCTTCACTTCTGTCTTGTTTTTTTTTCCTCGTCTCGGAGACAACTATGTATTCTCTTTTCAAACTTTTATTTAGCACTCTTACAAACAGTTCGTGAGTTTGTGACTCCAGGTTTTGGGAAAAATTTACGCGTTGTTGTATTATGTTGTCCTTATTTAGCTTGAAACCATATTTATTTCCGCTGTTAAATTGTGAACCGTTTAGTTTATCATATTAAATTGATGTTAATATTCTAGTTTATCTATACACGTTGGCTTGTCTAGCGGGTTCAACGTTAGACGCCATCACGGCCCGATGGTGGGATTTCCCGTCTAATCACACCAACCTGCCCCAAAACATGACACGGACTTGCTTGGGCCCTCAAATCACATCAAACAACGCCGAAATCACGAATCACACTCAAATCCAGTTCTTTAAGAACTTAGAATTTCAAACTTCTACATCCGACGCAGAATCCTATCAAATCACACCCGACTGACCTCAAATTTTGCACACAAGTTATATTCAACATTACAGACCTGCTTCAACTTTCGAAATCGCATTCTGACCTAAATATCAAAACTTCCACTTCCGGTCGGATTTCTCAAAAACCTTCAAATTTCTATCTTTAGCCAAATGACCCCAAAATGAGCTACAGACATCCAAATTCACTTCCAAATCGTGCTCCCAATTCCAGAATCACCATACGGAGCTATTCCCAGACTCGAAATCCCAAACGGACACCTCACTGATATGCACTTTAAGCCCAAATTTAAGAAATTCCTTCAAAAATGCTGACTTCCACATTATACGCCGAAGCGCTCTCGGGTTATACAAACCCGACCCAGACATACGCCCAAATCCGAAATCATCACACGAACCTGCTGGAACCTTCAAATCCTGATTTAGAGGTTGTTTACGCAAAATTCCAATCCTAGTTGATTTCTCCAACTTAAGGCTTCTGAAATGAGAATTTTCTTTCCAAATCAATTCTAAACTTCCTGAAATTCAATTCCGGCCACACCTACAAGTCATAACACCTGAAATGGAGCTTCTCACGACTTCAAACAGCTGAACGACGCGCTAGATCTCAAAACAACCGGTCGGATCGTTATAAACATGAAGGTCATGTGAAACTTGAGAGGGTCAAAATTCACAATAGGCAAAGACTAGATTGCCACATAAAGGCTAGATGTTGCATTTCATCTTATAGACTATAAGTAAGATCAAGCAACACGATATTGAAACAAACATGGAACACACATTAAGCTCACACTTGGTTGTCACCACAGTTGGGAATTGGTCACATTTAAAGTATTGGAACACATTAGTTGATCTGCTGTATGGATGAAGAACCAAGTAGGGAGAAATTCAAAAGGAATAGCAGGTAAACTGCATTGGAACACACACTAGGGTAAACATGCTTGAGAGTTAGAATCAAAGTTAAAGTTAGGCAAGTTCAGCTACCAGGAAAGATAGAGCTTCAAAAATAACATCAGATTAGACCAGGATGCAAGTAACAACATGCTGATTTACAAAAGTTTCAAGGATATAACATGCAAAACAAGACTTCAATAAAAAGGAATGAAGTTGTGAGGGTTAAAGGTCCTTACTAGTTACTAATTGACCAGTGGGTAAACAAAAAATAATTTCAGAAATATCTCGAATGTTAGTAGAAAAACACACAGTAGAACCCAAAAATCTCAATGCGTAAGAGTTCCCAAGGGTTTCGGATGAACTGGACAGTGCTCACACTGAGAAAGGTTAAATAATCGAATTATGCTGGCCTTGGCTTTCAGCCGGCCAAGAGCTTAAGTTTCATACTAGTGCAAGACAAGAAAGAATAAGAAAGAAAGTAGTAGTTTTTTAACAATTAGAGTCTATCCAAAGGGGAAATTGGGTAGGGGTTTATATAGTGGCAAAACTAGACAAACAAATAAGGAAACATAATAAATCAAACACAAATAAGGAAAAAGAACAATGCAAAAAATCAATTCAGAATCAAATTAGGAGAAAAATCAGATAAACCATAGTTAAAACAAGAACACAAATAGCCAAAGAATCTCACTCAATTGGACCCATATAGCCTGGTGGTGAGTATATATAGGCGAAATATCGTCTAAGTCTCGAAGATTGAGGACGATTGTTCATAACTCAGGGCCTGGTACTTTCCAAAACTAGGCAAGTACAAGGTGATGCCAAAATCATGTAAGTAACAAGATGACAGAACATATAAGGTAAGGGAATCATGGATTGATTCCATTTTGGGGTAGGAATCGAGTGGCTATTAGGGTTTCAGAGAAGGAGGAGGATTGAGAGTGTTTTAGGGAGGCGACTTAGGGGAAGTGGGTTAGGGTTTAGGGGGTTTGGTTAATTAAAGAGGGAGAGTGAACGAGGGCCGTTGATCTTGAGAGATCAACGGCTAGGATTAAGAAAATGAACGGGGTGGGTCATAAAAACGGGTACCAACCGGGTTTATTAAAGGGTCGTTTAGTTTGGGCTGGGGGCTATAGGGCTAAGGAATTGGGCCAATTTTGGTCTGAAAATTACTTAAAACTGCGCCATAGTTGAAATACACAAAGTTTATCAAAATAAAATTATAAAAGTAATTAATAAATAAGAAAAATATTATTTATGCAATAACATGATTGAAAATAATAACTTAGCATTAAAAAAAGATAAAATGCTATTTTGGCACAAATAATGCAATAAAATGCAATTATGCATGAACTTAGGCTATTATTGCACAAATTACATAAATAACTAAAATATAGACATAATTATATAAAACAATGTAAAATATTTTAAAACATGTATATGGGTGTAAAAATAACAAATTTGGATGATTATATCATCAAAAATAATTTAGAGGAATAATTATAAAATATTCAAGTAATTTAAATACAAGAAAATTAATTTTAAAGCTCTAAAAATTATGAAAAATGCTTGTATCAATCTTGTAAATTAAATAATGATGCAAAATGACATTTTGAAAATATATATACTATTTGGAATAACAACTGCCCCTCTTTACTCAGGAATGATGAAAGAGTTATCGAGTAAAGAAAAAGATGACCAATTTTGGCCGAATTGAGTGGGAATGATGTGATTTGAAAAATGAGGTTGAACTCCGGTTCCTGAGTTTCCTACATATCCCTGGTGTTACGGAAATCAGGCCGTGTGTAATTTTAGATCCAACGGCGAATGAAACCGATGGAGTTATTATAAGAGGGTAGTGTTGCAGTAACAGATAATTCAGGGCGGAGCTATGGATGCAAATTTTGGACGTTACAGGTGTATCACAAGGTAGATATTTGAATAGTTATAGAGTAGAGGTAGTCAAAGGATGTGAACATTGTGAACGGAAACTGGAGCGAAGATTGCTCCCGTTTGTAGAACGGTTACCACCCGAATTACCTGCAAAAATTAAAACACAATGCATGCGAATATATATGGGTTATTGCAAAAATTTAAACATGATGCAAATTCCCTTTCGACCATGAGAGTTGTGTTTGGACGATGAGGATGATGTCCTTAGACCGTGACGTCCCGGGCCATGAAGCGTATGATAAGGGATTCGCAGGCCATGAAATGGTCTCTTCAAGCCATGAGAATGATGCCTTCAGACTATGATGCCTTTGAATAATGATGCGCAATTTTGAGAGATCCTCATGCTATGGAATGATGTCTTCCGACTACGCGGATGGTGCCTTCAGACCATGACGCCTTCGGACAAAATTATGATGTTTCAGCCTATGAAATGTAGAGATATGATGCTTAGTTGTATGCGAGGAAGAGACAAGACAAGGCTTAGTCTTATATGAGATGAGGGCAGTGCTTATGTCACGACTCAAAATCCATAAGGTCTGTTGATACCCAATTTTTCCTCAAATTATTTTCAAACTTGCATATGAGTGTTTTTCCCTGTTTTTCCATATTTTTATTAAATTATTTTCCTATTTATTTTAATATTTCATATTTAAATAATTCATAAATTATGCTAGAAATATTTTTTTTTAAAATATTTCCCTGCTCAGCATATTATTTATAATCAGTTTTTTATATAGTGAAACTCAATTATTTCAAAAATTAGCCAATCGGGTCTTATTTAATTACAATTACAATAATTTTACAATTATAGCCCAATTGAACATTTTGTATTATTTTAATTCGAAACTTATCCATTTTTTACACTTAATATTAGTTAATTACTGTAATTTTACCCATTTGGACTTAATTTTATACAATTGTTAGAAATCTTATTAATTATCTATCTATTCTTATGGGTATTTAATGTCTAGCCACAATTGATTTAATATCTAGCCACATTTTAACCCAACCCACTTGATTTCTTTAAACCCAATTAACCCAAACCCATAACCCTAATTCGATCCAGCCCAATCCAAAATTTAACCCGCCCTAACCCCTAATTAAATCTGAGCCGTTGATCAAATGAGATTAACGGCCCAGATTATTTCTTTCCTTAATTAACCCAAACGACCCCCCAAACCCCCTCCCCCATTCTTCGAGACCTCTCATCTCTCTAGCTGGTCTCTCTCTCTCTCTCTATTCTCTCTAGAACCTTCCTGTTCTCTCTCCTTCTCCGATGAAGACCCTCCCTTCTCCGGCCACTTCCAACCACCAGCCTCCATGAGGCCTCCTCTCTCCGGTTCACCTCATCTCTGAAGATTTCGAAGGTTTCAACCCTGTCCAACTCACTACTGGAGCTCCTGCTTTGGGTTGTTTCCAGCCTCTCCGGTGGGGGTTTTGACACTATCATGCCATAACCACCACTATCCCTGAGTTTCACGACAGGTTCTCCTATTTTTTCTCTTGTTTCTTATGAAACCCTAGTTTTGACCTAAACCTCTTAAATCTCTGTTATTTTTAGCAATTTTAAGCTTATTCGTTTATCTTTACGCCATTCTCAACTCGATCTTTAAGATCCATCAGCTTTAAAATGTTTTTGCGTATTTTTAAAAATTAGGGTTTTCTCTAAGTTTTTCTATACTGGTTTAAATTGATTTCTTCTGTATGTTTGAACTTTCCCTTTGCATATCTACCAATTCAATGTTCTTACTTCTTTTAACTCGCCTATGTTAGAAGCCCTAATTTCTTAGACTTCTATGTTTGCTTCTTCATGTTGGCTTGGTTCTTGCTAAGTTTTCTGTGACTATCATGCTGCAAGCGAGTTATTGTTGAGTCTTTTACCCACTTGCTTCACCTCTGTGTTATTATGTTCATATGTGTGTTTGTCTCTGGACTTTTACTGTCAATATTGATAAGCCTGCCTGTTGCTTCGACTATTTGCCTTCTTTATTTATATGTTGAAGTAGGGTTTAGTAATCCTCTTCTAACTGATGTTGATTTCCCTATTTGATAAGTGCTACGCGATTGTTTAGATTGATTGGCTTAAATAAATCACTCCTTAATTGGAGTCTCTTAACTTGGTCTTAATTGTTTACCCTATTTCTTAGTAGACCTAATTCTTTCCTTAATTGAGTCTTGACTGATCTTTACCTTGCTTATATGTGTTACTGTTTGAATTTGAATCCCTTGATTTAAGAGAAATAACTGTATTGATTCTTTGGTTAATTAGTTTCGAGTCCCCTGTCAGTTAACAGGCCTGGATCCTTTCCTTATTTAAATTATGTACTGATTTTTATTTACCTTATGTGGCCATATGTTTTTACCATTTCTGAGTTTGAATCCCATAATTTAAGGAAACCATGTATTTTTCTTACACTGATTGATTCTGAGTTCTTTTATTACCATGCCTTTGTGATTCTTACCATATTTTGCTACTCGTTTTTCAACTATAAAAGTTCTAGCTTTTCACAAACACATTACACACTAACTTATGTTAGAACTATCTCTTTCTTACAAAAAGTTCTCTGCTCTACTACTCTTCCTTGCTCTTGGTTACTGTTAGCCGGCTATAAGCCAAGGCTAACCACTGTGCTCTTGTATTGCTCTCTCATTCTTCTTGCTTTCCTCTTCACTGGTATGTCTTATTTTAAATTTAAAGCTTCATCAACAACATGATTCTCTACTTGTTTCAGTTCTTATTCTTCTTAGCCTGCTTTTACTTATGGCTCTTCTGTGAAACTTGCAACTAGAATACATCCTCAGCATGCTATTATTTCTCTTGTCCTATGTGTTTTGGGCATATCTGTTAGTTGTTTTCATGATTGTGTTGTAACCCAATCCCTTGACCCTCTCTATGTGACTCCTTTATGGTTGGTTTATGGCTATGTCAGAGTAAGCAATCTCTGATCATGTCCAAACCATTCCTAGATCTTTCACTGGATTGTTTATAATTAAATGTTCTACCTGTTCCCATCCCCCATTATCCCTGCTTGTAATGTTTGAACTTATTGTAATGTTGTGTGTTTTGGCTGTGCATCTTTTATACTATGTGAGATTGTTACTTACTTATCTCTTTTCAAAAACTGTTTTTCTCAAACAAATCTCTGGTTTATGAACTCTCTTTCAAAACTCTTCCTTTTCTTTTCAAACTCACCTCATGGCACTTCTCACTACTCCTAGAAACTTAGGATCTACCCCCTCAGTGTAAGCATTGCTTAGGGAACCCATGAGTTCCCTCTAAACTTTGATGCACTAGGGCTGGTAATTCCACATTGCACTTGTTCAACTTTGGCAATTATGTTTGGGTGGTGGTATTGGCCAGGGACCCCACGGAGGCTCTAGGGAGCTTTTCCACACCCAGACCATGTAAGGCTGTGAAACTCGAAAGGATTGAGGTTGGGAGATATAGGCATGATTGAAGGCTCTCTATAGAAGTAGCTTCTTATTTTCCTTTCAGTAATGTAATTCATTATTTTGGACCTGTAATAGTCTGTAAACGAATGCTTGGGGCTGGATAGTGAATATTGAAGGGGACTATGCATGTTTAATATAGTTATGGGTAGAAATCATGATCATAGAATTTACTTTACCTATGTGTGCAATAGCATCATGCTTAGGACATGCATACCATGCATTAGAAACCATTTTTAGGTTGTTTACTTCAGCATCTCTACTATACTCCTATTTACTTTAGAAATCATGTTCACAACTAATAACTATAATAAAATATGTCGCAATGATACTGCTTCTGCATTTGCATTTAGAAATCATGCTTCAGGACTCATAATCAATGTGTGCATAATCAACATATACACGGACGCCTAGGCAAACCTTAGGCCTAGTACTTATTAAAACTAAAATCAATTGTTTTACGTCTTGCCTGTATTAAAAGTGTTCATTAAAATTAATCAGTCTCTTCTGAAAACCTTAGAAACTTGTTGTTTGTCACTACTTTTACTACTGCAACTGATGGATTTTTAAAATGATTCTCCTTTTTTGAAGTTCATGCAAATCATTCTGTTTTTCCTAAACCCTTGCTCTATTTTTAAATTACTGCTTCTTGAAATTGTGCACTCATTCTCATTTTACTATAAGTCCTTTAAACTACTGGTTCTTGCTTTATTTTTGAATTTATTGGATTTTAAAGTAAGTCACTCCTATTTGAAATTACTCTGCTTTGTTTAAATCTCGCTTTACTTATGATTACTGGTTTTCTAAAAAGTTATTCATCCATCTTCTTACTGAAAACTTCATCACTTTTAAATCATGCTACTGTCTTTAAATTACTGGATTTCCAATCAATCCCTCCTCTCAAAACTATTCTGTCCTTTTAAATTCCCTGCTTTATCAGTCCTTTGTTAAAATTCTGAAACCTACTATTTTCTAACTTAAAACTCATGTTTTAAATCCTGCCTTTGAGACGTGCTATTTATGTGTTTACTTGTGGAGGGATCTGTGAGCCTCTTATCTTCCCTTATGTGTTCCCATATTTGTAGTTCTAATTATTTTATATGTCGCTTAGTATTCTATCCTTTAAACCTAGGGGTTCAACCTAGTACTCACCTTGTAGGATTTATTATTCCTAAACACCCTCCGGGACGTATAGAACATGGCGGGTAATAGCACGCAATAAGCCTTCATGACCAGTACGCACTTCTTTAAATAACCTATACGGGGTGGGAGGGTAGAATACAAATATGATGACCAGTGCGCTAATACCACGTGTAGCCCTTTTTCAAGGAGTGATTACCTGGTATTGCATTGATGTGATCCGTATTACTTTAAACCTAGGACAATTTTTTCAAATGTTTTTACTCTGATGTTTTCCCAAAAACCCTTTAAAGATTTTCATACTTTTTTGAAATCCCCTCTTATATGAACCTTACTTGCTATTTGTTTACCGTCCAAATTCACAAAACTTCTTGGCTGGGACCCACAGTTGTGGATATTGAGGGGTGCCCAACACCTTCCCCTTAGGATAACTTTAAGCCCTTACCCAATCTCTAGTAACACAAACTAGTTCATGAGTTATCTACTCTAGGTGCCCTAACGCACCACAAATAGTTAGGTGGCGACTCTTCCTTAGACCTCTTCCTTTAAGGAGTTGTCCAGAATGTCATAAACCCGATCTATCCGCACCTAACCCGTGCGAGGAAAAAGGGGGGCATGACAAGGTCGTGATGGCGCCGGACATCAATGTCAGGCAAGCCAAATCATTAATTAATTGATATAACTTTCCGGTTCTTGACATTTATGAAAAATATTTCCTTTCACTTTATTACATATCAACCAAATAAAAACCTATTAATTAAAAACAAGGGTTTGAATACTACACCATAACAAATATAACCCAACACATCCCAACATACTCCAGAACCTGGTGTCACAAGTACATGAGCAATTTCTACGAATTTACACAACCATCACAAAGCATGTCCAGATACAAATTGGACATGGGAATATAAACTGAAAGTAAACACAATGCGAGGGAGACTCCGTCAGCTGCGGATCGCCTCCGGATGATGCAGCTCGTGTAAGTCTCCGAATCCTCCAATTGCTATGAAAGTACCTGTGCAATAAAAATGCACAGCAAGTGTAGCATGAGTACAAAAGCAACATGTACTGAGTAAGTCGCCCGCCTAACCTTAGAGAGGTAGTGACGAGAGGTCGAATTAGACACTCAATAAGGTCCAACAATATAATATACGACAGAATATGGTGAAATACAGTTGACATGTAAGACAGTGAGTAGCGAATACGTATCAAGTACAGAAATCCAGGTAACTACCGAGAATATACAACAAAGTACACTTTCCTTTTTTCCCAAATAAATGTTAGGCCAATATCAATAAAACCGTACTAAATAGTTATGCATACACAAGGATAAGACAACCGACCGGAGTCGAAGGAATATCTAATCACTGAATAGGCGTAAATCTTCCCCTGCTCGCGAATCATACCTGCGACTCGGGTGCTGACACATTTATACCAAATTACCATAAAGCTTCCCTTGATTGCGAATCATACCTGCGATTCGAGTGCTGACACACTTATACTGAATATTATAAAGCTTCCCTCGCTCGCGAATCATACCTGCGACTCGGGTGCTGACACATTTCCGCACATTAAATCCGTATTTTATCAAGAAAATAGTTTAAGGCTCCCAAAAACACAGCTACTGAGCTGAAATAACATATTATTCATCTACAGGGCCATAACAACAGCCACAACCAATTACACATGGAAGCATCTCAAATTACATTCGTAGCACCATTCCCATTCCTCAAATTCCTGATCTATAGAAAGCGCTTCGCGATGCGTAAGATTGAGTAGGAATGAAATAGACATAATCCTCAAAGGAATCAACTCGCACGATGAAGAATCAAGAAGGGAAGTACTCCTAACAGCTCTGTAGCCTCTCGAAGATAAGTACAGATGTCTCCGTACCGATCTAAAAGCCTCTACTAGACTTGCTCATGACTCGTGAGACCTACGGGAACCTAGAGCTTTGATACCATGTTGTCACGACCCAAAATCCATAAGGTCGTGATGGCGCCGGACATCAATGTCATGCAAGACAAATCATTAATTAATTGAAATAACTTTCCGATTTTTGACATTTATGAAAAACATGTCCTTTCACTTTATTACATATCAACAAAATAAAAACCTGTTAGTTAAAAACAAGGGTTTGAATACTACACCATAACAAATATAACCCAACGCATCCCAACATACTTCAGAACCTGGTGTCACAAGTACATGAGCAATTTCTAAGAATTTATACAACCATCACAAAGCCTGTCCGGAATACAAATTGGGCATGGGAATATAAACTGAAAGTAAACACAGTGCAAGGGAGCCTCCGTCAGCTGCGGATCGCCTCCGGATGATGTAGCTCGCCTAAGTTTCCGAATCTTCCAATCGCTATGAAAGTACCCGTGCAATAAAAATGCACAGCAAGTGCATGAGTACCAAAACAACATGTACTCAGTAAGTCGCTTGCCTAACCTCAGAGAGGTAGTGACGAGAGGTCGAATTAGACACTCACTAGGGTCCAACAATATAATATACGATAGAATATGGTGAAATACAGTAGACATGTAAGACAGTGAGCAGCAAATACGTATCAAGCATAGAAATCCAGGTAACTACCGAGAATAAACAACAAAGTACACTTTCCTTTTTCCCAAATACATGTCAGGCCAATATCAATAAAATTTTACCAAATAGTCATGCGCACACAAGGATAAGACAACCGGCCGTGGTCGAAGGAATATATGATCACTGTATTGGCGTAAAACTTCCCCCGCTCGCGAATCATACCTGCGACTCGGGTGCTGACACATTTATACCAAATTACCATAAAGCTTCTCTCGATCGCGAATCATAGTTGCGATTCGAGTGGTGACACACTTATACTGAATATTATAAAGCTTTCCCCGCTCGCGAATCATACCTGCGACTCGGGTGCTGACATATTTCTACACATTAAATTCGTATTTTATCAAGAAAATAGTTTTCTCAGGAAATTGATAAAATCCTTCTTAAAAGAAACATGCAATATAGGTTTTGAAATCATTTGTTTTTTAAACTCATTTGTCATGTTTAATGACATTCCACGATACAACCTAGTCCAGGTACACATATATTCATAGAGAGATAAATTCTCTTTTTAGAAGATTAACAAGATGAACTCTAGTTTTCTTTTCGATATTCAATTACGTCTTCGATTATATTACCAGTTTAATATTACAGGCAGGATTACATGTATAACACGTAAGGCATGCTAGTGGGTCCTAGACTACCCGGACATGACATAATTGTAGCTACGCACGGACACCCGTCACCTCGCGCGTACGTAGCCCCCGAAGATAATAGCATGTATTGAATTAATTCACCTAGGGGGATGATTCCCCCACACAAAGTTAGAAAGGAGACTTACCTCGCTCCGAAATTCCCACACCGGCTTCCAAGCTCCTCCGATGACTCCAACGGACGCACAACGCTCCGAAACTACCACATAATGGCAAAGCAATGAAAATTCATCCTAATACTCGCAAAAAATTCAGATTATATACTTTCCCAACCCCGCTCGGAGAAATGACCAAAATGCCCTCAGGCCCACGCGCCCGGAAATCTGAAATTCTCGAGGATACATTCTACCCATAGCCCTACTAGTTCAATCATGCAATTTACTCTACATTCGATACTCAAATTCGTGGCTAAGTTCCAAATTTTCTTTCTTCAAAAACTCCAATTTCCCACAATTTCCCATATCAAATTTATGTAATGATCTTGTATTTAACTTGGAAATAAGAAGGAATCACTTACCTCTTGATGCTTGGTGAAAAACTCCCTTTGAAATCCCCCAAAATCGCCCCAACCAAATGAAAAATGTGAGAGAAATGGCACAAACCCGACTTTAAAACATTCTGCCCATGCCTCTTTCGCACCTGCGATCCAATGGCCGCTCCTCCGGCTTCGCACCTGCGGAAATTCCATCGCAGGTGCGGCTCTGACTTGACCCAGCAAATTCCCGATCCTGCGATCCCCTCAAATCGCAGGTGCGACCAATCTTCCGCACCTGCGGCTTCCTCAGGTCCAGCCCCAATCTCGCACCTGCGGTTTCGAACCTGCAGTCAAAGCCTCACAGGTGCGATTACACCAGATGATAGCAACCTTCAACCTTCTCCAACATCAAATATTGATCTGTCAATCACCCGGAATCCACCCGGGGCCAGACCCCGTCCAATCACACCAACCTATCCCAAAACATGACACGGACTTGCTCGAGCCCTCAAATCACATCAAACAACGCCGAAATCACGAATCACACTCAAATCCAATTCTTTAAGAACTTAGAATTTCAAACTTCTACATCTGACGCCGAAACCTATCAAATCACACCCGACTGACCTCAAATTTTGCGCATAAGCCAAATTCAACATTACGGGCCTGCTCCAACTTCCAGAATCGCATTCCGACCTCGATATCAAAACTTCCACTTCCGGTCGATTTTCTCAAAAACCTTCAAATTTCTATCTTTAGCCAAATGACCTACAGACATCCAAATTTACCTCCGATCGTGCTCCCAATTCCAGAATCACCATACGGAGCTATTCCCAGATTCAGAATCACAAACGGACATTACCCTCACTAATATGCACTTCAAGCCCAAATTCATGAAATCCTTCTAAAATGCTAACTTCCACAATATACGCCGAAGCGCTCCCGGGTTATCCAAACTCCGAGACGGACATACATCCAAGTCCGAAATCATCATACGAACCTGCTAGAACCTTCAAATCATGATTCGGAGGTCGTTTACTCAAAATTGAAATCTTAGCTGATTTATCCAACTTAAGGCTTCTGAAATGAGAATTTTCTTTCCAAATCAATTCTAAACTTTCTGGAATTCAATTCCGACTATGCCCAGGGGTCATAATACATGAACCAAAGTTACGCATGATTTCAAACCGCTGAACGACGCGCTAGAGCTCAAAATGACCGGTCGGGTCGTTACATTCTCCCCCACTTAAACCGACGTGAGGGCATTCGAGTGGATCCGAAGAAGGTAGAGACCGCGCAGATTTGGCTCAGGCCGTCCTCAGTTACAGAGATTCGCAGTTTCCTTGGCTTGGCAGGTTACTACCGCCGTTTTGTGGAGGGATGTTCATCGATTGCAGCCCCTATGACTAGATTGACCCAGAAGGGTGCTCCATTTCAGTGGACAGAGGAGTGTGAGGCGAGCTTTCGGAAGCTCAAGACAGCTTTGACTACAGCCGCAATCTTGATATTTCCTACTGGTTCGGGGTTTTATACAGTTTATTGTGATGCCTCGCGAGTTGGCCTTGGAGCGGTGTTGATGCAGGACAGTAGGGTGATTGGCTACGCGTCTAGACAGTTGAAGATACATGAGAAGAATTACCATGTCCACAACCTTGAGTTTGCTGCCATTGTTCATGCTTTGAAGATCTGGCGTCATTATTTGTACAGTGTGCCTTGTAAGATTTATACTGACCACCGGAGTTTGCAGCACATATTCAGGCCGAAGGATCTAAATTTGCGCCAGCGTAGATGGTTAGAGTTGCTAAAGGACTATGACATCACTATATTATACCACCCGGGGAAGGCCAATATGGTGGTCGACGCCTTGAGTCGGCGGGCGGAGAGTTTGGGGAGTTTTTCATACCTTTATGCAGCTGAGAGGCCTCTAGCCATAGATGTTCAGTCCTTAGCCAGTCAGTTCGTGAGATTGGATCTTTCTGAGCCTTGCCGGGCATTAACTTGTGTGGTTTCTCAGTCTTCCTTATTCTATTGTATCAGGGAGAGGCAGTATGATGATCCTCATTTACTTGTCCTCAAGGACACGGTCCAGCACGATGATGCCAGAGATGTGACCATTGGAGATGACGGGGTATTGAGGATGCAAGGCCGGATTTGTGCCCAATGTTGATGGGCTTCGGGAGTTGATTTTAGCGGAGGCCCATAGTTCGCGGTATTCCATCCATCCGGGTACTGGGAAGATGTATCAGGATTTGAGGCAACACTATTTGTGGCGAAGAATGAAGAAGGATATAGCATAGTTTGTAGCCAAGTGCCTCAATTGTCAGCAGGTCAAATGTGAGCATCAGAGACCGGGAGGGTTAATTCAGCAGATTGAGCTTCCAGAGTGGAAGTGGGAGCGGATCACCATGGACTTTGTGGTTGGACTTCCTCGGACTTTGAGGAGGCATGATGCTATTTGGGTGATTGTGGATCAGCTGACCAAAATCAGCCCATTTCATTCTGGTACTGACTACTTATTCGTCAGAGAGATTGGTAGAGATTTATATATGGGAGATCATTCGTCTACATGGTATTCCGGTTTCTATTAATTTTGACAGAGGTACTCAGTTCACTTCACGGTTCTGGAGAGCCGTTCAGCACGAATTAGGTACCAGGGTGGAGTTGAACAGAGTTTTTCACCCCCAGACGGACGGACAGTCCGAGCGCACTATTCAGATTCTTGAGGATATGCTCCGTGCGTGTGTGATTGAGTTTGGAGGGTCTTGGGATCAGTTCTTGCTATTAGCAGAGTTTGCTTACAACAACAGTTATCAATCCATCATTCATATGGTGCCGTATAAGGCTTTATATGGTAGGAGGTGCAGATCCCCGGTGGGTTGGTTTGAGCCGGGTGAAGCCAGGCTATTAGGCACATAGTTGGTTCAGGATGCACTGGAGAAGGTCAAGGTGATTCAGGATAGACTCCATATAGCCCAGTCCAGACAAAAGATTTACGCGGATCGGAAGGTTCGTGATGTTTCATATATGGTCGGAGAGTAGGTTCTCCTCCGGGTTTCGCCTGTGAAAGGCGTTATGAGATTTGGGAAGAAAGGGAAGTTGAGTTCGAGGTTTATTGGCCCTTTTGAGATATTGAGGCGTGTTGGGGAGGTTTCTTATGAGCTTGCCTTACCTCCTAGCTTGGCAGGAGTTCATTTGGTATTTCATGTTTCAATGCTCCGGAGGTATCACGGTGACCCGTCTCATGTCTTGGAATTCAGCTCAGTCCAATTGGACAAGGATCTATCATATGTCGAGGAGTCTGTAGCTATATTGGACAGGCAGGTCAGAAAGAGCAGGTCGAAGAACATTGCTTCAGTAAAGGTTCAGTGGCGGGGTCAGCCGGTCGAGGAGGCAATCTGGGAGACCGAGCATGATATGCGCAGTAGTTACCCTCATGTTTTCACTACTTTAGGTATGTCTTTATGCTCGTTTGAGGACGAACGAATGTTTAAGTGTAGGAGGATGTGACGACCCGGCCGGTCGTCTTAAGAATTAACGCCCCGATCCCCTATTAACTATTTTCCCCAAGTCTATTTCTGCTAAATTGAATTGTCGTGACTACGGGACGGTATCCCGGGAGATCCCTCTGCAAATTTACTTTGGACTACGGGACGGTATCCCGTGAGATGCCCCTGCATATTTACTTTTGACTACAGGACGGTATCCCGGGAGATCCCCCTGCACATATATAGCTGGACTACGGGACGGTATCCCGGGAGATCCTCCGGATATACATATGATGGACTACGGGATAGTATCGTGGGAGATCCTTCGAATATACATATGATGGAATACGGGACGGTATCCCGGGAGATCCACTATACAGTTGAGAAAAGGACTACAGGACGGTATCCTGGGAGATCCTCATTGTTACCTTTGTTATCGAGCTATTTATATTTCGTGTTTACTCTGTTCTTGTGTTTGTCATTTCCTTGTTTGACTTGTCTTATTTCACGGCTATATTCATTATTTCTGTCTATCTTTCATACTGTAAATTCCTATTATATTGTTTAAACTCAATAGGTCCCTGACCTTCCTCGTCACTACCCGACCGAGGTTAGGCTTGGCACTTACTAAATACCACTGTGGTGTACTCATGCCCTTTCCTGCGCATGTTTTTCATGTGCAGATTCAGGTACCTCCACTCAGGCGCACTATCCCCGAGGTTGAGAGATACAGTGGAGACTTCGAGGTACATCTGCCGCGTCCGCAGGCCAGGAGTCTCTATCTTATTTCAGTTTTTTTTTTGTGAAAAGTTATCCTTCCTTACAGTTGTATAGACATTCTGGAGTAAGAGCAGTGTATTATATTCTGTTAGCCTGTGGTTCCCGTGAGTTTTCGGGTTTTGGGGTGATGTTGTAGACTTCCGTACTGTTTTGGGTTGTATATGCCAAGTGGCATTTATATACAGTCTCCCTCTTAAATTGTTTAACTTTCTTTTACTTAATTATTCCGCAAATTATGTTGTTATTCCGCATTGCTAGGCTTACCTAGTTATAGGGACTAGGTGTCGTCACGACATGTTCATGGAGGGCGAACGAGGGTCATGACAGATAAAATCAAGGAGTATTTATCTAAACCACCTGTTCTGGTCCCACCAGAACCAAGAAGGCCTCTGCCGCTTTATTTTTCCGTATTGGAGGGAGCTTTTGGTTGTGTTTTGGGACAACGTGATGAAACTAGAACAAAAGAGCAGGAGATATATTATCTGAGCAAGAAATTCACGCCTTACGAGGCCCGGTATTCTTTGTTAGAATGCACCAGCTGTGCTTTGACGTGGATAGCTAAGAAGTTGAGGCATTATTTCTGTGCATACACTACATACCTCATATCAAGGATGGATCCGCTAGAGTACATATTTCAGAAACCCATGCCTATGGGAAATTTAGCAAAGTGGACAATATTGTTGAGCGAAATCGACATCGTCTATGTAACTCAGAAGGTAGTCAAAGGGCAAGCATTGGCAGATCGCTAGCAGAAAATCCCATAGTCGGAGAATAGGAACCATTGAAAATGTATTTTCTCGATGAGGAGGTGTCATTTGTGGGAGAAGATATTAGCGAGGCATATGATGGTTGGAGAATGTTCTTAGATGGAGAAACAAACTTCAAAGGAGTGGGTATCAGAGCTGTCTTAGTATCAGAGACCGACCAACACTATCTGGTATCCGCAAAACTCAGGTTTCTATACACCTACAATATGGCAGAATATGAGGCTTGCATTTTGGGGCTTAGGTTGGCCATTGACATGAACGTTCAAGAGCTGCTGGTAATTGGAGATTTCGATCTTTTGGTGCATCAGGTTCTAGGAGAGTGGGCTACGAAGAACACCAAAATATTACCATATATGCACTGTCTGATCAATAGGTTCACAAAGATAGAGTCCAAGCACGTTCCAAGGATTCAGAACGAGTTCGCAGATGCGTTAGCCACTTTGACTTCCATGATACAACACCCAGACAAGAATTTCATTGATCCGATCCCAATAGGGATTCATAAACAGCCTGCTTTTGCTCATGTTGAAGAAGAGATTGACGAAAATCCATGATTCCACGACATCAAGAAATATCTGGACAAGGGAGAATACCTAGAGACTGCTACCCATACAAAAAAACGCACACTTCGAAGATTATCCAACAATTTCTTTCAAAGCATGCGAATTCTATATAGAAGTACTCCTAACTTGGGATTACTACAGTGTGTCGATGCCAAGGAGGCATCCAGATTGCTCGAGAAAATACATGCCGGAACTTGCGGACTGCACATGAATGGCTTAATCTTAGCCAAGTAGATACTTAGAGCATGGTATTTCAAGATGACTATGGAAACAAACTGCATCAAGTATGTTCAGAGGTGTCACCAATGCCAGATACATGTTGACATGGTACGAGTACCACTTAATGAACTCAATGCAACAAGTCACCCTGGCCTTTCTACGCTTGGGGTATGGATGTTATCGGCCCAATCGAGCCTGCTACTTAAAATGGGCATAGGTTCATTTTGGTGTCCATAGATGATCACGCTCAACTATGTCTAGTAAAAGACTAAACAGGCGTTGCAAATATAATCGGGGGTATTATGCCCAGAGTCGATCCCACAGGGAATTTACGTATCAATCAAGTCTTTAGAATACGCAACTTTTACTCAATCAATTCTCTCAAGACTTTTTAATATAAATTGGTGATGTTTTACTAATTCTACTGACAATAATAATAACTAACAATTACTAACAATGTGTTGTAAACAATTATGATAAAGGTCTAAGGTTATGGTTTCCCCCGTTGGTGAACTTACTTCTCGGATACTTCTTATAGTTTGATTAGTTGTCTCTATCAATCATGAACACTCTATCTACCATAAATCTCTCTCAAGTAATTATGATAATTTACTAGACGCACTCTCTCAAGTTACGCTAGCTAGATTGCATTACAGTTCACTTTAGATTGCACCCGAGGTATCGTTATCTCTAATCCAACCTCTAAACCCTTAGTTAGGACTTTCGTCTATACTCTGGGAGTGGTGTTGTTCAAAATATTACCTAATATGCACTCTCTCTCAAGTAGATACACACTAATTAGGCACAGCTAATTGATGGCCATTCAATTAGCTACTATAAGAACGTAATTGAAAAAATAGAGATGAACAATCAACCAAACTATATTAATATAACCATAAGTTGGTCCCCCGACGGGTTCCACCAAAACCCTAGATTAAGAAAGTTAGCTACTCATATTCATAAATATCAAATCTAAAATAACTTGCATAATTGAATTACAGAGTAATGAACTAAGGAGATAAAAATCAGTGTTTTTGCTTTGCTCAATAGTAATCCACAGGTTTTTCTTCACTTTGATGACTTCCTCTCTTCGAATCCTCTTTAATGTTTTGTTTTTGGGGTCTATTTATATGTTTGGGATAAACCCTAAACGTGTAGGAGACTTCTATTCCAACCGGGATACATCTAAACTCTTCAAAATATCGAATTTAGCCGGAACAGGGGCCTGGCGTTTGGGCCCTGGCGCCTGGCTAACGCCAGGCTAAGGCTGGCGTTTCAGCTCTAACGCCTGGCTAATGCCAGGCAGGGTCAGGCGTTTTAGCTCTAACGCCTGGCGCTAACGCCAGGCAGGGTCAGGCGTTTGGGCTCTGGCGCCCGGCTATAGCCCGGTGCACTCCTCCTCGCCTCTTGAGCGTATTTTCGATGTATTTGCATCCCTTTAGCTCGGCTTCCATCTCCAATTCACCTACACATGAAATAGACTCTATTATGCACATAAAAAGTGTATTTTTATCATTAACGCACATAAAATGTAAGTCATATAACATGTTAAACCATGAATTCTAGCCTCGCATTAATACCCCACACTTAAACATTTACTCGTCCTCGAGCAATCAAACTATACTCACGTACACA
>ML412312.1:0-17267 GCA_005239525.1 Nicotiana knightiana | reverse complement strand
GACGATTGTTAACTGCATTTGAAATCTGCCCCAGCTATACTTTAATATTTTTAATAGCTGCATCATGTGCATCTACTCTCTCACTGATTTTGGTATTTGACCCGATCACCTGCTGTATCATAGCTTCTACCCGCAAAAACCTATCTTCTTGCCTTCCTCCCTGTTGATGCTGAGGAGGGTAGTATGATTGTTTCTGATTCTGTTGGTTATAACCGTGCTGTCTATGATATGGTGTTGCATTGCTTTCTGGTCTCATGGCACCCATATTTCCACTATTTTGCTGTTGGTGAGGTGGCCTATATGGTTGAACTTGTTGACCCCAGTTCTGTCCCCCTTGTCTCTGACGTTCATAATTTGTCACATAATTCATATTTTCTGGATAAGGAGGGTTATCACATTCTGCATTCCAGTGGTTACCAAGTGGTTGACTAATGCATGATGTGCATAAGCCCCCATTGGTTGTGTATACGATGTGTACTTGCTGTTTTTGTCCTGATTGCTCCACCTTCTTAGTAAGTATACTCATTTGTGTTATCAAGGTGGCCACGTTCTCTGCAATAGTATTAGATGGATCAAATGGCACTGAATGAAATACAGGAGTAATAGGTGCATTCCTTGTTGTCCATCCTGAATTCTGTGCCATCTTATCAAGTAAGATTTGACTCTCTCTCCACGTTTTGCTCAGAAATGCTCCAACAGCTGAAGCATCAGCGTTTGCTTTAACAGTATCAGCCAAACCCATATAAAAATGCTGCCCCAACATTTGCTCTGGAATACCATGATGTGGACAGATAACCAGCATCCCCTTAAATCGTTCCCATGTCTCTTGCAGTGTTTCAACTGGTTTCTGTCTGAAGCTCAAGATTTCATCAATTTGTTGAGCAGTTTTGTTGGGTGGATGAAACTTGTTCACGAATTGCTTAACTAACTCCTCCCACGTGGTAATGGAGTTTATGGGGAGTGAGTTTAGCCAAGTTTGGGCAGCACCAGTCATTGAGAATGGAAATAACAACAGTTTTATTTCCTCCTGAGTGACGTTAGGCTGCCTCTGTGTTTTGCAGATTGACAGGAAGTATTTCAAGTGTTGTTGGGGGTCTTCAATGTATGACCCTGAGAATAGCCCTTTGTTCTATAATAAGTGCATCATATTATTTGTTATCTGAAAGAACTCGGCTTGTATTTGCGGAACCAGTATCGCTGTGGCCAAATTCTCAGCTGTAGGTTGTGCCCAGTCATATAGGGGAGCCTCTGCCCCTATGTGAGCGACTGGGTCTACCACGTCATCTCCATGATTGTTCCGGTTGTGTGCATCTTCCATGTCTAATTCAATTTGTTCAATTTGTGGTTGATATTTGCTTTTCTGGTTGGTCCGGTTTATGGCCTTGAAAACTTTCTCTNGAATCCTCTTTCAAGTTGTGTTTTTGGGGTCTATTTATATGTTTGGGATAAACCCTAAACATGTAGGAGACTTGTATTCCAATCGGGAGACACTTAAACTCTTCAAAATCTCGAATTTATCCGGAACAGGGGCCTGGCGTTTGGGCCCTGGCGCCTGGATAACGCCAGGGTAAGGCTGGCGTTTCAGCTCTAACGCCTGGCTAACGCCAGGCAGGATCAGGCGTTTCAGCTCTAACGCCTGGCTAATGCCAAGCAGGGTCAGACGCTTGGGCTCCGGCGCCCAGCTATAGACCGGTGCACTCCTCCTCGCCTCTTGAGCGTATTTTCGATGTATTTGCATCCATTTAGCTCGGTTTCCATCTCCAATTCACCTACAAATGAATTACACTCTATTATGCACATAAAAAGTGTATTTTTATCATTAACGCACATAAAATGTAAGGCATATGACATGTTAAACCATGAATTCTAGCCTCGCATCAATAGACTACTTCACCAAATGGGTTGAAGCTACATGTTCTAAAGCGGTAACTAAGAAGGTTATAGCGGATTTTGTTCGGGCTCGCATTGTTTGTCGATTCGGAGTAATATAATCAATCATTACTGACAACGCCGCCAATTTAAACAACGATTTGATGAAATCCATGTGTGAAACATTCAAGATCAAGTATAGGACCTCCACAACATATAGGACACAAATGAACGGAGCTGTAGAGCCTCTAACAAGAACATCAAGAAGATATTGAGGAAAACGGTGGACAATTATAAATAATGGCAAGAGAAGCTTCCATTTGCTTTACTTGGATGCCGTACCACAGTTCACACATCAGCTGGGGCAACTCCCTACCTACCGGTTTATGGTACGAAAGTTGTTATTCCTGGCAAAGTAGAAATCCCTTCTCTAAGAATCATACAAGAAGCTGAACTCAGCGATGCAGAATGAGTACGAAGTCGCTATGAACAACTAGCTCTCATTGATGGGAAAAGAATGAATGCAATATGTCACGGTCAACTCTACTAGAACAGAATGGCAAGATCTTTCAACAAAAGGGTCAGGCGAAGGTAATTCACAGTGGGGCAATTGGTGCTAAAACAAATTTTTCCGCATCAGGATGAAGCCAAGGGGAAGTTCTCACCCAAATGTCAAGGTCCCTACATGGTTCATCGGGTACTAATAGGAGAAGAACTTATACTTGCAGAAATGGACGGAGAGATTTGGCCGAAACCTATCAATTTAGATGCGGTCACTAGATACTATGTTTAAGATTGTTTGTATTTTTCCATTTGATGTAACTGAACTACGCTTGATCTGATTCCCGTTTAAGAAGGGATACGTAGGCAGCCCTGTTGGTTTGGTCACATCCTAATAAAATCTTCATTTCCCCATGATCAGAAATTAAGGCAGGATATCGAATTTGTACGATTTCATCACGTGTGTAACATCCAAGGAATCTATTGTCAGGATTATGCATTTAGACTGGGGCAGAACTTTGAGGAGGACACTCAAAATTCTAAAGAAAAAGGTACCAATGTCTCTAAATGTGTCGCAGTCACCGGTTCATCTAAGTTATTTGATCTCATGCATTATCATATATTTTAAATAGCTACACGTTTACCAATAATTTTATCAAGTGCATACATGCTTTTCGAAAACTTTATTTCTATGGCAGCCAAATGTTACCCAAGGTCACTCAAGCAGGACCCCAAGACAGGAGTTAAGGCGAATAAGGGAATCAAGAGCACGAACCAACTGTCCCCCGCAAAAACTCATAATTTTCCTTTGAATGCAGGTACGATAGACACAACAGTAATATTCACAAATACATACCTTCATGAAAACAAGTTGCTAAATGCAAACACATCAAGCTAAGAAATACTTTACTCTCTCACAACTGATAATTGTTTTTCTTGCATAAGGCTAAGCACTGTCTTTCTCTGCATGAGACTAAGCATTGTCTCCACTTCTTGCATGAGGCTAAGCATTGCCTCCTTAATCTAATAGGGATAAGCACTGCCTTTCTCTGCATGAGACTAAGCATTGTCTCCATTTCTTGCATAAGGCTAAGCATTGCCTCCTTAATTGCGTAAGGGTAAGCACTTCCTTTCTATGCATGAGACTAAACATTGTCTCCATTTATTGTATGAGGCTAAGCACTGCCTCCTTAATCGCATAGGGCTAAGCACTGCCTTTCTCTACATGAAAGTAAGAATTGTCTCCATTTCTTGCATGAGCCTAAGCATTTCCTCCTTAATTGCGTAAGGCTAAGCACTTCCTTTCTCTGCATGAGACTAAGAATTGTCTCCATTTCTTGCATGAGACCAAGCGTTGTCTCCATTTCTTGCATGAGGCTAAGAATTGCCTCCTTAATCGCATAGGGCTAAGAACTGCCTTTCTCTGCATGAGACTAAGCATTGTCCCTATTTCATGCAAGCGATAAGAATTGCCTCTTTAATTGCGTAAGGTTAAGCACTTCCTTTGTCTGCATAAGACTAAGCATTGTCTCCATTTCTTGCATGAGACTAAGCATTGCCTCCGTAATTACATAAGGCTAAGCAGTGCCTTTCTCTGCATGAGACTAAGCATTGTCTCCATATCTTGTACGAGGCCAAGCATTTCCTCTGTAATTGCATAAGGCTAAGCACTGCCTTTCTCTGCATGAGACTAAGCATTGTCTCCATTTCTTGCATCAGGCTGAGCATTTCCTTCGTAATTGTATAAGGCTAAGCATTGCCTTTATTTATATGAAACTAAGCATTGTCTCCATTCCTTGCATGAGGCTAAGCATTGCCTCCATAATTGCACAAGGCTAAGCACTGCCTTTCTTTGCATGAGACAAATCATAGTCTTCATTCCTTGCATGAGGCTAAACATTGTCTCTA
Organism: Nicotiana knightiana; assembly: GCA_005239525.1. Lineage (NCBI taxonomy): Eukaryota > Viridiplantae > Streptophyta > Magnoliopsida > Solanales > Solanaceae > Nicotiana > Nicotiana knightiana. The sequence goes on along the minus strand of ML412312.1, from coordinate 12,989 downwards.
TAATTGCACAAGGCTAAGCATTGCCTTTCTTTGCATAGGTCTAAACAATAACCTTACCATCGCATGAGGCTAAGCATTTCCTCTCCTTGTCAGAGACTAAGCATTGTATCAATTCCTTATATGAGACTAAACACCATCTCCCCTGCACTGCATAAGACTAAGCTGTAACGACCCGACCGGTCATTTTGAGCTCTAGCGCGTCGTTCAGTGGTTTGAAGTCGCGAGAAGCTTTTTTTTAGGTATTATAACCCATGGGCGTAGTCGGATTGAATTCCAGGAAGTTTATAATAGATTTGGAAAGAAAATTCTCATTTCAGAAGCCTTAAGTTGGAGAAATCAGCTAAGATTGGAATTTTGAGTAAACGACCTCCGAATCAGGATTTGAAAGTTCCAGCAGGTTCGTATGATGATTTCAGACTTGGATGTATGTCCGGCTTGGGGTTTGGATAACCCGGGAGCGCTTCGGCGTATATTGTGGAAGTTAGCATTTTAGAACGATTTCATGAATTTGGGCTTGAAGTGCATATCAGTGAGGGTGATGTTTGTTTAGGATTCCGAGTCTGGGAATAGCTCCATCTGGTGATTCTAGAATTGGGAGCGCGATCAGAGGTGAATTTGGATGTCCGTAGGTCATTTTGGGGTCATTTGGCTAAAGATAGAAATTTAAAGGTTTTTGAGAAAACCGACCAGAAGTGGAAGTTTTGATATCGAGGTCGAAATGCGATTCTGGAAGTTGGAGCAGGTCCGTAATATTGAATATGACTTGTGTGCAAAATTTGAGGTCAATCGGGTGTGATTTGATAGGTTTCGGCGTCGGATGTAGAGGTTTAAAATTCTAAGTTCTTAAAGAATTGAATTTGAGTGTGATTCATTATTTCGGCGTTGTTTGATGTGATTTGAGAGCTCGAGCAAGTCCTTGTCATGTTTTGGGACTGGTTGGTGTGATTGGACAGGGTCTCGGGCGCCCCGGGTGGATTTCGGGTGATTGACGGATCAATATTTGAAGTTGGAGAAGGCTAAACATTGCTGTAATTTGGTGTAATTGCACCTGCGAGGCTTTGAACGCAGGTGCGGAGCCGAAGGTGTAGCTAAGGGCGCCGCAGGTGCAAGATTGGGGCTGGAGCTAAGGAGGCCGCAGGTGTGGAAGATTGGTTGCACCTGCGATTCGAGGGGATCACAGGAGCGGGAATTTGCTGGGTCAAGTCATAGCCGCACCTGCGATGGAATTTTCGCAGGAGCGGCCATTGGATCGCAGGTGCGAAAGAGTCCTGGGCAGAATGTTTTAAAGTCGGGTTTGTGCCATTTCTCTCATATTTTTCATTTGGTTGGGGCGATTTTGGATGATTTCAAAGGGAGATTTTCACCAAGCATCAAGAGGTAAGTGATTCCTTCTCATTTCCAAGGTAAATACAAGATCATTACATAAATTTGATATGGGAAATTGTGGGAAATTAGGGTTTTTGAAGAAAAAAAATTTGGAATTTAGCCACGAATTTGAGTATCGAATGTAGAGTAAATTGCATTATTGAACTAGTAGGGCTATGGGTAGAATGTATCCTCGAGAATTTTGGATTTTCGGGCGTGTGGGCCCGAGGGCATTTTGGTCATTTCTCCGAGCGGGGTTGGGAAAGTATATAATCTGAATTTTTCGTGAGTATTAGGATGAATTTTCATTGCTTTGCCATTATGTGGTAGTTTCGGAGCGTTGTGCGTCTGTTGGAGTCATCGGAGGGGCTTGGAAGCCGGTGTGGGAATTTCGGAGCGAGGTAAGTCTCCTTTCTAACTTTGTGAGGGGGAATCGTCCCCCTAGGTGAATTAATTCAATACATGCTATTATCTTCGGGGGATACATACGCACGAGGTGACGGGAGTCCATGCGTAGCTACTATTATGTCATGTCCGGGTAGTCTAGGACCCACTAGCATGCGTTACGTGTTATACATGTGATCCTGCCTGTAATATTAAACTGGTAATATAATCGAAGAAGGATTTTATCAATTTCCTGAGAAAACTATTTTCTTGAAAAAATACGGATTTAATGTGTGGAAATGTGTCAGCACCTGAGTCGCAGGTATGATTCGTGAGCGGGGAAAGCTTTATAATACTCAGTATAAGTGTGTCACCACTCGAATCGCAACTATGATTCGCGATCGAGAGAAGCTTTATGGTAATTTGGTATAAATGTGTCAACACCTGAGTCGCAGGTATGATTCGCGAGCGGGGGAAGCTTTATAATATTCAGTATAAGTGTGTCAGCACTCGAATCGCAGGTCTGATTCGCCATCGAGGGAAGCTTTATGGTAATTTGGTATAAATGTGTCAGCACCCGAATCGCAGGTCTGATTCGCCATCGAGGGAAGCTTTATGGTAATTTGGTATAAATGTGTCAGCACCCGAGTCGCAGGTATGATTCGCGAGGGGGGAAGCTTTTCGCTTATTCAGTGATTAGATATTCCTTCGACTCCGGCCGATTGTCTTATCCTTGTGTGCGCATGACTATTTGGTACGGTTTTATTGATATTGGCCTGACATGTATTTGGGAAAAAGGAAAGTGTACTTTGTTGTTTATTCTCGGTAGTTACCTGGATTTCTTTGCTTCATACGTATTCGCTGCTCACTGTCTTACATGTCTAATATATTTCACCATATTTTGTCGTATATTATATTGTTGGACCCTAGTGAGTGTCTAATTCGACCTCTCGTCAATACTTCTCTGAGGTTAGGCGAGCGACGTACTGAGTACACGTTGTTTTTGTACTCATGCTACACTTGCTGTGCATTTTTATTGCACAGGTACTTTTGTAGCGATTGGAAGATTCGGAGACTTAGGTGAGCTGCATCGTCCGGAGGTGATCCGCATCTGACGGAGGCTCCCTTGCACTGTGTTTACTTTCAATTTATATTCCCATGTCCAATTTGTATTCCGGACAGGCTTCGTGATGGTTGTATAAATTCTTAAAAATTGCTCATGTACTTGTGACACCAAGTTCTTAAGTATTATGGGATGTGTTGGGTTATATTTGTTATGGTGTAGTATTCAAACCCTGTTTTTAACTAACGGGTTTTATTTGGTTGATATGTAATAAAGTGAAAGGAAATGTTTTTCATAAATGTCAAAAATCAAAAAGTTATTTCAATTAATTAATGATTTGGCTTCCCTGACATTGATGTCCGGCGCCATCATGACCTTATGGATTTTGGGTCTTGACAACATGGTATCAAAGCGCTAGGTTCCCGTAGGTCTCACGAGTCATGAGCAAGTCTAGTAGAGTCTTGCGGTTCGGTACGGAGAAGTCTGTACTTATCTTTGAGAGGCTACATGGCTGTTAGGAGTACTTCCCTTCTTGATTCTTTATCGTGCGAGTTGATTCCTTTGAGGCTTATGCCTATTTCATTCCTACTCAATCTTACGCATCGCGAAGGGCTTGCTATGGATCGGGAATTTGAGGAATGGGAATGGTGCTATGAATGTAATTTGAGATGCTTCCATGTGTAATTGGTCGTGGCTGTTGTTATGGCCCTGTAGAGGAATAATATGTTTTTTCAGCTCAGTAGCTGTGTTTTTGGGATCCTTATGGCTATGCTCAGGTAGTGATGCTGCTTGAAATTGGTTGTCGCGTGGTGTCGTTATGATGATAGAATGCTTGCCCGTATGTTGAGAGTGATGAATTGTTTGAAGGGAGGTCTTCGCAGAGTTTGATTTTGAGATTTCAGTGCTTTTGTGTCGGCAGAGGAAAGGCATTTGGGTTATGAATGGTCCGGTTGGGGTTGATAAGGTAGTATGACTTGGCGTCTTCAAGTGAGTTGGGATATGCACCTGTGACGTGTAGTCGTCATCATTGATTGGATATAATGTGTTAGGTTTGGCGGTGTTATGATTTCTTCATTTGCGTGGGGTCAGAGTATTGAGAATAAGTGTTGAAGAATGCGGTTGACAGGGATCGTGAGGTGCGGTGGTTCAGTACCAGATAAGTGTTGTTAATGAAGGCAGCTAGAGAAAGATGGTCTTCGAAGAGCGTGAAGTCATGGTGTATGCTGGTTTGAGAGCTATACAGAACGGTCTTGAAATAAGGCTAGGCGGTGGTTCCATTTCTAAGAGGCCAGGTGTAAGAAGCGGAAGTCGAGCAGTCGCAAAGTGATGGAGTCCCAACATCTACAATTGGGTCGTAGGGTTGTCTACGCATATGGTCGCGGATTGTCGGCGTGTTGGCAGGTTATTTTAGCTAAGGGAAAGGAGTAAGATGGTAATTGTGCGTGGGATTTGATGAATATGTGCAAACGTTGGCCCCGCCGGGCCAGGGTTGGGCTTGGAAGATTAAGAATTTAAGCTTAAGGCATGGGCGAGTTGTAAGGTTAGTAACTCAGTCACGTGTTTCATTGAAAAGGGTGTTCCTGTGCTAGGAGAGCCTTGGAATTGATTGTATTCGGGGCCAATCGGAGTGGGTGACTCTCAATAGCGGTCCTAGTGAAATCAAAAGTTAAGAATGCGGCGTTTAAAGATTTCAGGCAGCAGTATGATCAAGAATCGAGCTTTTGCAGAGTAATCTCTGAGAAAAAGGAGGATGGTTGGAATGTTCTATGATATGTTTCAACATGCAGGATAATATTGGATGAGTGAGAGAAATAGACTCCGGATTGAAGAAAAGATTATCAGAAGGGTATGAGACGGGTTGCGAGATTTGGGCAGCATAGTCTCGTGAATCAAGGTCACTCGCGGTAAGTGAGGGTTGAGTTTGCTATGGGTTGAAGGAAGTTGTTATTATTCCTGAGGCAATTGAAGATGATTAAAAGAAGATAGAATGATTAGGCATGGTTTAAATGGCACATTTGCCGCAGTGATCGGTTCCTTTGATGTGATTTAGTTATGCATGTTGTTTGTGCCGGTGTGTGCGGGGCTTGTCAGTCGTCGTAACGAATCTCATGAGGGAGCATTTGAGTGCTATGGCCTGTCAGGTGTAGGCAGACCCCGGAAGGGTTATGGTGGTACAGACTACTACTTAAGGATTTGCATGATTGGGTGATAATGGGAATTCACTCGCGTGTTAAGATGGTACTCTTGAATTGAGTCAAGTAAAAAGTTTCTATATGATGAAGTGTTCACCCTATCGGTGGTTCGGAAGTTATGATGGAATTCTTGCGCTACCTCATGTTGGTATGTTAGGTGCGGGAAGCAGTATCTAACTGGGAGTAAGAATCGAGATTTAGGTCTAATGTTCATAAGGATGTCATGAGCTCGGAAGAGCAAGACAAGTGATTTGAAATTTTAGAGTAAGCTGGTGTTATCTTCAGTGTCACCTAAGATTGATATTCGGTGAAGGAGGCTTTGTACCCTGGTCATGGGTTCTTCATGTGTTTTGTGGTCTTAGTGTGGTCGGTGTTATGGATGGGCAGACTTGTTGCCTTGGGTTGAAGGTCGCGGAAGCATGACCACGGAAGGATTGTATAAAGTATGACATGTAGTCACTTAATGGATTTCAGATTTTGATTGAGTATAAAGAAGTGCAATATTGCTTAATTAATAATTTACGCCTGAAGGGCGTTCGATTCAGTTGATTATGGATTATGGGGTGTTAGTCCCGGTAATGATGGTTGTTCTCGTGTATTATGAGAGAAAGTGGGTTAATATGGACCCAGGCAAAAGCTAATAGCCTAGTTTGGTGCGAGCGAGGTGGCTCGATGCTTGTGGATGGATTTAAATATGATTATGGGCTCCGTATGAGCCATGCATGTTCCTTTCAGTAGAGCGCTTTTCATGGAAAGATATTAGAACAGTGGGTGTTGTTCCGTCTTCGTCGAATTCATGTGTTATTGTGATTGTGTCGTGCGAGTTGTGAAACAACTTGATAATTTCCGATGTGTCGAGGTCCCGCGTAGTGGGGTTGTTATGTGAGCAGGATAGCTCTTGAGATCTAGAGCGTATATATATATCGCACCTCAGTTGTGGTTGAGTTTTGTTCCATACGGCTCTATCACTCTCCCCAGGATGGTATTATGCACTTAGCGTGCTTGTGATCGATATTCAGTAATTTGTAATAGTGAGGGATTCAGCTCCGTGTATATTTCCTTATGTGAGTTTTATGATTGGATCGGGTGGCACGCCACCACGGGTATGTTATTTGGATCGGGTTGCTCGCCGCAACAGTGTGATGATGAAAAGGGTTAATATGTATTTATTTTCTTGTGTTTTATTTCCTATTTTCTGGTAAGAATTCATATTAGTTGCGTGAACTGAATAGTTCCGTCCTCAGTCGTTTCTTATTATCATGTTCGAGTTATGGCCGATTGGCGCGATGTAGTATCATATGAGGTTGTTGGTCATGTTGGGGTGGTTTGTTGTCTGAGCAGTTCGTACTAGGTGAGACGAGATTATCAGATCAGGGATCAGTGCGATGAGGTTATATGAAGTGTATATTAAAGAGCAAATACCAATATTCAGGTTCATAATGAAGTGATGATTCTAGTCAAGATGAGGTATTCAAGGATTTGTTAACTCTGCAGTTGAGTATGAATTTCTGCACATTTCCTCCGTTGTGGTGGTATCGTCAGCATTATAGCAGGGTGTATGTATATTTGTTATGAGGTGCATTGGGAGCATCAGATTCGTGGACCTTGGCTATTAAGGTTCAGGGAGTGTCATTGTGGTCAAAAGATGAGTTATGCGGTGCATGGTGTCGATTTAGCAAGGGTATGCAGTTATGATCGGGTATATCGTGTGCTAGTTGATGCAGTGCTTATATATTAGAACTAGGACTGGCTAGAGAAAATTTCAGGTGTTTGAATGAATTCTGAGCTTATTATATGGAATAAAGAAGAAATCTCCAGATTTGATCAAGCTAATGTGCTCAACTAGGTTGTGGTAGCACGGGCAGGTGCTCGAAATGTTAAACGGTAATTTCAGATAACTACAGAACACTTCTTAGCACGTTCGTGGCCTAAGAATGCCACAGAACTCAACCAAAACTCACATTTTGCGAACTTTGCATACAACTTCTTCTCTCTCAAGGTCTGAAGCACTATCCTCAGGTGTTGCTCATGATCTTCCCGACTCCGGGAGTAAACAAGAATATCATCTATGAAAACAATGATGAACGAGTCGAGATACGGCCTGAACACACTGTGAATCAAATGCATAAATACTGCGGGGGCATTAGTCAACCCGAATGACATAACTAGAAACTCATAATGGCCATACCGAGTCCTGAAAGCAGTCTCCGGGATATCTGGCTCCCGAATCTTCAACTGATGGTAACCTGAAAGCAAATCAATCTTAGAAAATACATGTGCACCCTGAAGCTGGTCAAATAGATCATCAATACGAGGCAAGGGATAACGGTTCTTCACTGTAACCTTGTTCAACTAGCGATAATCAATACACATACCCATAGAACCATCTTTCTTCTTCACAAATAAGACAGGAGCACCCCAAGGTGAAACACTGGGTCGAATAAAACCCTTATCAAGCAATTCTTGTAACTGATCCTTCAATTCCTTCAACTCAGGAGGAGCCATACGGTAAGGAGGAATGGAAATGGGCTGAGTGCCCGGCAACAAATCAATGCCGAAATCAATGTCTCTATCGGGCGGCATGCCCAGAAGATCAGCTGGAAACACATCGGGATAATCCCGTACCACTGGAGTTGAATCAACCGAAGAGGTATCAACACTGACATCTCTCACATAAGCCAAATACGCGGCACATCCCTTCTCAACCATACGATGAGCTCTAAGAAAAGAGATAACTCTACTAGGAGTGTGATATAAAGTACCACTCCACTCAAAATGCGGAATACCTGGCATAGTCAGCGTCACGGTCTTGGCGTGACAATCAAGAATAGCATAATGGGGCGACAACCAGTCCATGCCCAAGATAATATCAAAATCCACCATATCGAGTAACAATAAGTTCGCACTAGTCTCGAAACCACAAATAGTAACAAAGCACGACCGACAAACGCGATCCACAATAAGAGAATCTCCCACAGGAGTAGAAACATAAACAGGAGAACCCAAAGAATCTCGGGCTATACCCAAATGCGTAGCAAAATAAGAAGACACATAAGAATACGTGGAGCCTGGATCAAATAGAACCGATGCATCTATGTGACAAACCAGTATAATACCTGTGATGATAGAATCGGAGGCAACAGCCTTGGTACGAGCAGGAATAACATAATATCTGGCATGTCCTCCCCCTCGAGGGCGACCTCTACCTCCCCGACCTCCGCCCCTAGCTGGCTGGGCAGGTGGGGTAGCAGCTGGAACTGTGATCATAGACTGAGAACTATGCTGAGCACGCTGTGGCTTAAAAGTTTGTGAAGATGCACCCCTACCAAGTCTGGGGCAATCCCTAACCACATGGCGTGTATCGCCACACTCGAAACAAGCTCTGGGAGGACGTGGTGACTGTGACTGGCTAGGGCCAGGTCTGCTAGACAGACCTCTGAAAGCACCCCGCGCAGGAGGCGCGCTAGAAACTGGAGGTGCATAGTAAGGCTCCTGAGGCCTGGGTGGAGCTGGTGTACCGCTGGCTGCTGGAAGAGCTGAATGAACTGGGAGGACCATATAGCCCCTACCATGTCGACCTGCTACTGGGGTACGGGCACCAGAGTAGTGGCCCGACTCTCGAGACCTCCTGGTCTCTCTCCTCTCGCTCCCTAACGAGCATACCCTTGATCCTCCTAGCAATGCTCACTACCTGCTGATAAGGAATGTCCATCTCCAACTCTTGAGTCATGCTAGATCTGATGGGTGGGATAAGACCCTCAACAAACAGGCGAACCCTCTCGCGGACAGTAGCAACCAAAGCCGGTGCATGCCTAGCCAATCTGGTGTAACGGATAGCATATTTTGAAACTGTCATAGCAACCTGGCACAAATGCTCAAACTCTGCGTGCCATGCGTCCCTGAGGCTCTGAGGCACAAACTCTCTCAGGAACATATCTGAGAATTGGGTTTAGGCCAGTGAAGCAACCTCTTCTGGACCGTCTAACTCATAGGTGCGCCATCAATCATAGGCAGCCTCGCGAAGTTGGAAGGTAGTAAAGGAAACCCCACTAGATCCGGCTATGCCCATAGTGCGAAGAATACGGTGACACTCTTTTAGGAATCCCAAGGCATCATCTGATGCTAGTCCACTGAATACCGGAGGTTCATACTTCTTGAACCTCTCAAGTCTCCGTTGCTCGTCCTCCGAAGCAGCTGACCCTTCCTCGGGCTGAACTGGCACTACCGGTGGCACAGGAATGATCTCTGGGACCTGCTCCACGTGCACTCACTGCTCAGAAGTGCGGGCGGCAGGAGTTTGTGCTCCTCCCCCGGCCTGAGATGTGGCTGCAGCAAGGGGAAGCAACCCTGCCTGAGCTAGAGTGGTGTACATAGACATGAACTGAGCTAATATCTCCTGAATGGCTGGAGTAGTAGTGGCAGTATGCGTGTCAGGTGTCTGAACCTCGGCTGGATCTGCTGGTGCTACCTCAGCGGCAGCTCGCGCAGGTGCTCTCACTGCACCACGCGTGCATCCTCGGCCTCTACCTCGGCCCCGGCCTCTGACGGCTACACTAGGGGGCACGGGTGACTGATCGTCCCGAGTAGCACGTGTCCTCACCATATGTGAGAGAATAGAAGACAGGGGTTTAGAGTTGATGTCAAAAAATATTGCACGACAAGGAAATCAATGAAGTGAATATTTTTTCCTAAACAGTTACATAGCCTCTCGTAGATAAGTACAGACGTCTCCGTACCGATCAGCGAGACTCTAAATAACCAGCCTGTGTTCCGTGACTCCTATGAACCTAGAGCTCTAATACCAACTTTTCACGACCCCCGTTCGCCCTCCATGAACATGTGGTGACGGCACCTAGTCCCTATAACTAGGTAAGCCTAGCAATGCGGAACAACAACAAAATTTGCGAAATAATTAAGTAAAAGAAAGCTGAACAATTTAAGAGGAAGACTGTATATAAATGCCACTTGGCATATACAACCCAAAACAGTACGGAAGTCTACAACATTACCCCAAAAACCCGGAAACTCACGGGAACCACAGGCTAACAGAATATAATACACTGCTCTAACTCCAGAATGTCTATACAACTGTAAGGAAGGATAACTTTTCACAAAAAAAAAAAACCTGAAATAAGATAGAGACTCCTGGTCTGCGGACGCGACAGATGTACCTCAAAGTCTCTACAGTATCTCTCAACCTCGGGGATAGTGCGCCTGAGTGGGGGCACCTGGATCTGCACATGAAAAACATGCGCAGGAAAGGGCATGAGTACACCACAGCGGTATTTAGTAAGTGCCAAGCCTAACCTCGGTCGGGTAGTGACGAGGAAGGTCAGGGCCCTACTGAGTTTAAACAATATAATAGGAATTTACAGTATGAAAGATAGACAGAAATAATGAATATAGCCGTGAAATAAGACAGGTCAAACAAGGAAATGACAAACACAAGAACAGAGTAAACACGAAATTTAAACAGCTCGATAACAAAGGTAACAATGAGGATCTCCCAGGATACCGTCCTGTAGTCCTTTTTTCAACTGTATAGTGGATCTTATGGGATACCTTCCCCTATTCCATCATATGTATATCCGAGGATCTCCCGGGATACCGTCCCGTAGTCCATCATATGTATATCCGGAGGACCTCCTGGGATAACGTCCCTTAGTCCAGCTATAAATGTGCAGGGGGATCTCCCGGGATACCGTGTCGTAGTCCAAAGTAAATATGCAGGGGGATCTCACGGGATACCGTCCCGTAGTCCGAAGTAAATTTTCCGAAGGATCTCACAGGATACCGTCCCCTAGTACGAAGTAAATATGCAGGTGGATCTCACGGGATACCGTCCCATAGTCCAAAGTAAATATGCAGGGGGATCTCACGGGATACCGTCCCGTAGTCCAAAGTAAATATGCAGGGGGATCTCAGGGGATACCGTCCCGTAGTCCAAAGTAAATATGCAAGGGGATCTCACGGGATACCATCCGGTAGTCCAAAGTAAATACGCAGCCACAACAAGAAGACATTCAGAAATAGAGTGCAAAAATACAAGGCAACAAGTAGTTCTAGCCTAAAATGCTTCACGCAGTACAATTAAAGAAACTTAAGCAAATAGGCAATTCAAGTCAACTAGGCATGCTTTTCTAAACTAACATAGGCTATAATCGCAAGTAGAATAAAGCAGGTAAGAAAGAAACCCAATCTAAATATTTAAAGTAAAAATCGGATTTTCAACAATTAGCACAAGTACGCGCTCGTCACCTCACCTTCAAGGCATTTAATTACACAAATATCACATCCTAAGGGGAAAGGTTCCCCACGCAAGGTTAGACAAGCCACTTACCTCGAACCAGCTCAAAATCAATTTGAAACCACACGTTTGCCACGAGTATCCGACTCCAAATGGCCCAAATCTATACAATTCAATTACATATCGTAAATAACATCTCGTGCAACTGATTATATAGTGTAGCTTGGCAATAGCCAGCCCTTTTGTAGGAAAACTTTCGTATCTATGATATAGTTTGCTTACTTGGAGTCTTTTGCTCTGTTCATCTTACTGTGGTATCAGAGCCAGCCCATACTTTCGGAGGGAGGAACAGTTTACTAAATATGTCTGAGTCATTTCCATCATCCTCTTCCCTAGGAAAAATGAATATGTCTCATACTCTATATAAAACCTTGTCCAAAAAATATGATTATCTCTATGAAGTTGATATTCTACCCGATGAACAGAAAGTATCTTCCACTGAACTGCCCCTAATAAACCCTTACTCAGCTTTTGCCAAAAAATCATTTGCACCATCGACCCAAATCCGTTCCTTAGTCCAACACAAACCAAAAGGAGTCAAAGAATATGTTGCTGCCTCAAAACTTGACCAGCATCCAATTCTTGCTACTCGAGAGGAACAGTTTATTACCCTCCAAATTCCAGATGATTTTCCCAGACAATGGAGAGATCATGGTTTCACCCATATCCATTTTGGTGCTATCCGAATTGCTCTCACTTATCATGGAAGAAAAGGTCAACCTGTTGTTGCCCGACTTTCTCTTCTAGATACAAGATACTTGGAGTACCAACATGCAAATTTGGGTACTGCGGAAGTTACCTTAAATGCAGGAACTGTCTTCATAACTATTTTCCCAAATTTCAACATGTCCCTTTTTGATCCATACTTAACCGAAGCACTAAAAATCCAAGTCCAAATTCAAGGTGCCCCACAAGCCAAAGATTCTATCCAAGCCACTCTTCATCACCAAATGGCGTGGCGGGTCCAAAATCATGCCATGGATCTATGCCTTCCCGGAGGATAAAATGCTTTACTCTTGAATATTGATGCTACCAAAGGAAACACCATGTGAACCCAAATACCCAGACAAATTTCTAGAGATGAGCTTGTCAAAATTCTTCCCGATTTCTGGATCACAAATTATGAAAAGTTAAGGGAACCAGAAGAAGTTCTACAATTTGGTGAGCCAAGTTTTACCAAAAGAAATGATAAAACCGTTTCCATAAGTTTTGACCATTCCCATCTCAAAAAACCAAATAAAATTATCTTTTCTTGCCAAATGATCCCACCCAAAGGCAAATATCCTGACCCTGACCCTGAAAGAGAACTTTTCTGGAATATACAAACCATCATGGAAGAACATGACTGGTGTCAACATTTCNGATTGCCAAGATTGTTTGGAAGATCCAATTGGAGAATATGATGAACACCACCAGCATCACTGGGAAAGATTTGGCCTCAACAAGCCCAAACAAAAATCCAAGAAAAAGGGGAAAGCTAGTGAAAAGCAATTCCAAGCCAGATATGAAAATAAAGACCCTTCAATTGGTTCATTGAGCCACCCAGGTAAATATGAATTTCTTGTCAGCTACAAACCCCAAGAATGGCCAAAATTACCAGAACTCTTCACTCCATGTTAGGAAGATAGTGAAATCACCCCAGAATCCAAAAAACCACCTAAACCTAAAACTCCATCAA